>CM055112.1:32166899-32276003 GCA_029204225.1 Diphasiastrum complanatum | reverse complement strand
CGTCCAAAGTTTGAACCAGAGCATGAAAATAGTCCAATCAGACTAGGAATTGGTCGTTATCGGTTCGTACAGTAGGCACGTCTATGGGCCAAGGATTTGTGTGTCCGATACGAAGACAAGGGACCTATTTGTCTAACAAGGGGACTACAAATATGCAGAGAAAATCGTGGTAAGAATCACTTTCAATATCATTGCCTAAACCCTTTTATAATTAATCTCTGCTCGCTTCCCTGTCTGTTCGCTCTTAATGGAAAAAAAGTTCCTCCCCCTAATTCTAATTAGCATGCTTCTATTTACAAATAGTGAGCTTTTTATAACACGAAAGTGTGCACCTAATCTATTGTATACTCATTTTTTGGTGCACGTAATGGTAGAGAAAGTGTTAGTGAAACTGAAGATTTTGACCATGTAGAGAATCTATGACATGTTAAGGCAATTTTAGAGAGAGTGGATTAGTGCTTATGAATGTTGAGTACATAATACCATTCCTCTCTATATTTCTGCATTGGAAAAGCTTTTTTAGCTTATGTTTTTTCAAGGCTTTAGTAAAAGTATAGGATCAACCTATTTGGTTTTTCTAGCCTATAGCAAAATATAGCATTGTCATTCCAGAAGCTTTGGCTTGAAGCATTGCATCTTACAATACTAGTAGGTGCAGATGTGTTTTTCTATTGTGCCTCCAGTTATTTGGGTTCTTTTCAGTAAGTTTGGAGTTGTATGCTTTGGTCTAGCTTTTTAGAAATTTAGCTTAAAGAGGAAAGACACTAACCCAGCCGAATTCAATTTCGGCTTTTGGTTGCTATCCAGCAATGGTGTGTGTTACCTATTTCAGTGTCTGTGGACGTACTTAATGCTAGTAGGTGTGTTCTTTCAACAATACTATTCCAAGCAATCGTTTTGTAGCATTATTAACTAAAGTTGTCAGTCCATCGTATGGATTCAATTCTAAATTAGTTAACAAATTCAAAATAGTATCTGATTATGCATGCAATTTTCTGAAATACATAATACTAGTTAACGCTCGTACACTAGATACAAAACAACTCTCTTATCATGGGTTTAGAGGTAACTCGTAGCTTCAGATCTGCTCTAAGTTACCACTATCACTGTCATCGCCTACAACAACACTTTTACTCAAAAAGTGACTGGAAAGAGGCTGCATGCCATTTATGTTTTGAAGAGGAAATTGTGATTCCACGTTGCATGCATTAGTGCTTTAGGGTTATTCCAAAAACTTTTCATTGAAAAGCTACAGAACTTCCAAAGACAAATAACTCGAGTGATTCTAGAAAGGATCCTAATGGACTTACTTTCTGATTTTAAATGAGCTTGTGGTCACGGAAGGTAGTGAGTGCTAGGGGTCAAAAACCAACAACCACAAAGTTAGTGCGATTGCTTTTTAAAGAAAATGGAATGTGATCAAGAATTATCGTCAAAATAATCGACAACCACTATCGAAAAACTGCAAAATCTTTAATTGACTTTCGAAGGGAATATGACAGGGATGGGACAAGGGCATTCAAACTTCACTGTGGTGGTCTGTGGAGTTCTCATGTCCTATCTTGAAAATTCATATGCAATTTCACAAAAATGTAAACAAGAAAGCTAATTAATGGTAGTTTCAGCCTTTTTTGTCTACGTTTCTACCCAAATTTCGCAACACTTCGGGACACCAAACTTCTATGACTCTCTCAATGCTCAAACTATTCAAATATTTTAACAAATGCAATTCAAATTATAGCCTCCAAACTGGATTTCCAGCAAGAATAAATTTTCAACAACAATTGGAAAATTTTCGACATACCGAACTGCACCGTCTTGCTTCAACTTCACTAGAAATCAGCTCTTTGCAAAATCCAACGATGATTGATCAAGTAGCTAGCAAACAATAATGCGGTCTGTTGCTCTTGAAATCCACTTCTGATTTAGCTTAGTGCAACCTCTTGCCTGAAATCCAAGTCATGCAAGCACTGAAGCACTCCTTTAAAGACGCCTAAAGCCCTTTAAAAACACCTTGTGACATCAATCAGAGGAAGAAGCAGGCAGAGAAAGGCAGGCAGGCAAGAGGAATAGGAGGCTAGAGAAAGCAGCATGCAGGAGAGAAGAGCAAGAGAGAATGGGAGAGACACACAGACTTGCCTATATTTCAAAAGGTGTGATCATGAGCAGAGAGCCGAGATGAAATATACCATTTGTCAGCCAGCAATGCTGAAGCTAGTATTAAAATGGTTTGTGGCAGCCACAACTCTCAAATGTGAGCAGGAGGCTGATAGCTTGCAAGTAGGAGGCCAAGGATGTGAGCAAGGACCAAGACCAAGAAGCTGAGGTGAGAGCCAGCTGACCTGCAGAGAGAAGAATTAGCGAGAGAGAAGCTGATCCGATCGCAGCAGAAGAAGCTGATTCGCAGCACCAGATATGCAATGATGATCGCAACAGCAGAGAGGGAGAAATCAGCGAGGGGAGGAGAGCAACGAGCAGACGAGCTGAAGGAGAGAGAGGGGGGGGGGGGGGCGGGGAGGCGGGGGGGGCTGCTCGTTGACATAAATGGCCCAGGCCCGCCCCAACTACTTTATGGACCAATGCTTTTTAAATTGCTTTTTTTTTTTTGGTGATGCGCTTAGACGTTGCGCGCAGTGTGGAACGAGTTCGGGTTTGGCGCTGAGACACCTTGCTCGGGAAACATCATGTCCCCGAATGGAGTGGTCTGGGGTGTCGAGGCGCCGGGATAGACCCGGGGGAGGGCCCAATTCCGTGGCGTCGGACGTTAAGGGATTGGCACCGAAACAGATTCTGGAAGTCCTGAGTGGCCAGGTCACTATGGGAAAGGCAAGCTCGCAAACGCCGGCCGAGGAAGGCATTCGGAAAACATATGTTAAGCCTTGCTCAAGCCGCCCGAAGAAGGCATTCGGAAAAACCATCCGAAAGGCGGCTCGCGGTGGCGATGATCAACAACTTCGCCCAAATCATTGTCTGAAAAAGAGGAGGTCATGGGCGGGAAAGGTGCGGCGATGTTAACAGAAAACATGTCATGGGGACGCTGGAAAAGAAAAGTGGTAGAGGGTGCGGGCACCTGGACTTCCCGATGAGGTCACCCATGTAAAGTGAAGGAATACTATTGCAAACTAGAGAAGTTACCAATATGAAATATTTGAAGGAAATATAATTTAATTTGAAGTGAGCTGAATAAGTGTGAAAAAAAGCACTTAACAATAAGCTTTGACTCTTAATACTAAGTCAATGTGTATTCCACAATGTGGAAATTTTAATTGACTTGGCCACTTAAATCATTGCAAAAAACGGTATCTCATGAATTGCTTTAAGACAAGTATAGAGGACGGAGTCAAGTGTAGAGAAAATTGCAACGCCTCAAATCAATTAAGAGACCCGAGCTCAAATCCCAACAGCCACACCATATTGGATTAATTTCAAAAGAAATAAAAGATCCGAGAGAACAATGAGAGAGAGAGAGAGAGAGATGAGTGAGAGAGACGAGAGAGATGATGAGAGAGAGAGAGAGAGAGCACATAGTTTGTATAAGTACATAGTGTATTAATGTGAGATTGAGGGCATGTTGCCCATACATAGTATGAGAGATATGAGGTGACGACGTTTGAAATAGTGTCATTTTGGGACCCACAGCTCTTCATAGTAACTACTCATTTCTATTGGAATGCGTCGCTTCACCTAAAGATGGTAGTTATCTCCATTGAGCTTCTCAATGACAGATGAACTAGAAGTGGAGAGGAGAGGCATGTGCTGCATTTCATAAAAGCAATATATGAATCAATACCATAAATATTTAATTTACGGTTGCACAAATTTGCCTACAATGGTGCTACACCTAAATCCTTACCATAGAATGTGTTATGTGATTTGCTCTCCATGCACTTTGAAATACATCAACAAAATCACTGGTTTTTTTTTTATATCATTTGCACATCAGTCTTTAAAAATTTATCTTTTTTAAATATTTTATATATGTTGTCAAGCTTTTTCAAACTTTTGCTTTGAGTAGCCTGAGCAGAACGTCATTTCTCAAACTTAACTTGTACGCATTGTCTCTTTTCAAACTAAGTATTGAATTAGGATTATTTTCTAGAATAAATTTGATTAAAATCTACGAGCTTGGAATCCTCCATTGCTCAATTTGCATGATTGATTTACTTGAAAACTTATCTTTTTTTTATTTAAACATGGCCTTTATGTAAGCCTGCTTTAGACAAAACATACTCTAATTTGGAATGGCTTGCCTTGAAGATGACTTTGGCTTGGTATTCCATGAAAATAAGATGTGAAGATATATTCTTTTTTCTATTATACATACCTTTGCATGTAAAGTACAAATATGAATAGTATGAATAGGAACCAGTAGTACGGGTTTCCAATTTAAATCTTCTCGGTCTCTTGATATTTCTGTACTCCTTGTCATGTCTTTTTTGTTCATGCAATATAGACAATGGTGCTTTAACTTAGCTCAGTGAGAAAAATTGAACATTTTAATGTCTTCAGGTCTCTTGCTAGATTCTATGTTGAAATTGTCAATTCTAAAAATATTGAGTGGAACACCCTCCATGTGATTTCAGGATATCATGTTCTACTAAATATCCATAACAGAATGTCATGGCTTCTTTCAACACTTATAAGAGAAATAGAAAATTGTTTTAGCATAATATCAATATAGAGAGTGGGGGACTTCTTGGAGGGCGCACTATTATCCCTCCTAGTTGGGCCCTTGCCATCGGAGGCTTTTTGTTAGGGCTTCCTTTAGGCTATAAGTAGGGAATCTGTGTCATTTGTTATTCAGCTGATGATATTGATCTCTCTTTACTCTCCTTAATCTCTCTCTTTCCTACTTTCAAGGATTAAGTCTTGCTTATGTGATGCTTTCGTAGCTTGGTTAAGTCTTGCTTATGTGATGCTTTCATAGCTTAGCTCTAGATCAATTGTGGCTTCATTCGTAACTACACCAGTAAACTCACCGGATACAAGCACTCGATCCCAATCACCATCAGGATCCATTCCAGTTGTTACCTCACCTCCTCATGCCCAATAGACACACTTTCAGAGGAGGGAAAAAGGGAGTAGCCTGCAACCACACAAGCTGAATACACGATTGTAGCTGACCCCACTCATGATGACAAAGCTATAGAGACTGAAGCAGCCAATCCTGACCAAGAAACAAGAAAAGATCAAGGTCATGCAGCACAAATTTCAGTGGAAGTCCAGAAAAGTCCAAGGGCCAAAAAGAAAGCAAAAGACTCCACTGCTATGAAGCAAGACGACCTCATCGATGTAGACACCCTTGAATACTTCGATGAAGGCGATCTTGTAGAAGATAAGGTGGAGATCGTTCCAAAGGCAGCTGCACTAGTCCCACCACTAACCACCACCACCATTGTTGATACCGCCTCCATCACCGTTTCACTTGCCACTACCACCATTCCTACTACTTCCGTTGCTACTGATGTAAAGACATAACTAATTGTTCCACTTCCAACTCAACCCGCGACCTCTCAGTTTTTTTTTCCAAAAAGATTTGCACCAGCCATCTTATTTTCATTGAAATAGACATCTCGACTTATTTGTATCTTCTTTGTTGAAGGATTAGAGAGTTTGTATCGTTTCTCATGCAAAGGATATCCAACAAAGACTCATTTCTCCACCTTATCATCAAGCTTATGCCACAATTCGATAGGAATGTTTGCATAGGCTTCGCATCCAAAAATGCATAAGGGGGTGATGTCAGGCTTGTTGCCATACTACTTATGTTTGGGTATCCTTCAATAGCTTTGTCGATGGAGCACTATGTTGAAAAGTAAACTCATCTTCCTCGGACTCTTCATGTGCAAGGTTTCCACATGATTGGTAATCTGATATAATTCCAACCCCTATTGCTTGCACTTATCACTTATCTGGTTGACATTGGAAGCCAAGTAGCAACAAAAAAGGAACCTGTGGGGATAGATGGGACGTCGAACGGATTGACGGGTAGCCCAAAACCTCCGTCCGAAGTTCCGCCCAAAAAAAGTCTTCAGGGACACTTGACCGGTCGGGACCTGGAATGGGTCGGACTTGTCCAGAGTGGCCCGGAATGTTGTGGAAAGGCTCGTGGGCCCCATACTGACCAAACGGATCCATCCCGGCATGATTCCGACGTTGTTTGGTCAAAATGAGCATTGGTCTCGACGATTAGCGCAGTTAGGGCACACAAAAAAGGACTACTTTTGCTGGTTTCTGTCCAAAGGCCTAGTTTCTCCGAACGAGGCTCGTTTCACATACAGTCAAATTTGACCTGTGGGCAACGTCGAGTGGAGCCTGTGGGGATAGACGGGATGCCAAACGGATTGACGGGTAGCTCAAGACCTCCGTCCGAAATTCCGCCCAGAAAACGTCTTCAGGGACACTTGACCGGTCGGGACCTAGAATGGGTCGGACTTGTTCGGAGTGGCCCGGAATGCTGTGGAAAGGCTCATGGGCCCCATACTGACCAGACGGATCCAGCCCGACATGATTTTGACGTCGTTTGTCAAAATGACCACTGGTCCCGACGATAGTGCAGTTAGGGCACACGAAAAAAGACTACTTTTGCTGGTTTCCGTCCAAAGGCCTAGTTTCTCCCGAACGAGGTCCGTTTCACGTACAGTCAGTTTCAACCTGTAAGCAACGTTGAGTGGAACCTATGGGGACAGACGGGACGCCGAACGGATTGACGGGTAGCCCGAGACCTTCGTCCGAAGTTCCGCCCAAAAATAGTCTTCAGGGACACTTGATCGGTCGAGACCTGGAATGGGTTGGACTTGTTCGGAGTGGCCCAGAATGCTATGGAAAGGCTCGTACAAATATAGAATGCTTAACTTTCTAGAATGGTTAATTTTCTAGAAAATATAGAAAGGCTCGTAAGGGTTGTCGTAAAAAAATTAACCATGTGCCGCCAAAAATGTCACACTCTACCCGCAAAAATGTCATGTATTATTAAAGAAAAAAGCTAAAAAAATGTTTTAAAAAAAATGAGCGTAAAAAATCACACATACAAGCCTTTTTATTATTTTTTTTTGGCATACACACATTTCAAATTTTTTTTCCCCGCCCCGCTCGCTCGCTCTCTCTCGCTATCTCTCTCTCTCTCTCTCTCTCTCTCTCTCTCTCTCTCTCTCTCTCTCTCTCTCTCTCTCTCTCTCTCTCCTCTCTCTCTCTCTCTCTCTCTCTCTCTCTCTCAATCGGGTCTCTCTCTTTCCCCATCTCTCTCTCTCGATCCGGTGTGTCTCCTTGACTTCTCATGTTGGTTTTGGATTTGAAAGAATCATGGGAGTTTGATCAATATGGCATAATAGAAGGCGATGAATGATGGGCGATTGATAGATCCATTACGCTATATCTTTTTGCCTCCCTCTGACGTTGGTGATGGACGATGTTGCGGTTGATAGATCCATTGCACTATATGGTGGCTTTCATCTGCCTGTTGTGGCTTTGGCGGCTTCCTGCAAGGTCTGTCTGTTGTGGCTCTGGGGGATTCCTCAGGTGGTTACTTCATATCCACTTTTGCTTTGTACTTCAAATTTGTTGCCTTGGTGGTGATGATAGCTGAAGGAGCCATAAAAGAGAAAGACATCGATCGGACATATCCTCCTACATTGTTTGTCCACATGCCCAAGGATGCAAAGAGAGCTTATTTAGTTCAGAAGGCAATGAAACTTTTTAGCAGCAAGGATGTGCTCACAACAGAAGTGAAATGCCCTGAGATTCCATTTCTTTTCAGAAAGAATTCTTGACTTTAATCAAAATCTTTCTGAGAGTATCTATACTCTCTTGAGAGAAAATGATTTTGTAGTGGGTTTCTAAAGAAAAATTCAAGAGCTATGAATTGGCAGATGTCCATGAAGAAACGTGGCGTGCTGCCTGAAAATAGCTCTGGGAAATATGCTGAACTCCTAGAATATATCCATCTGTTATTGTCACCTGCGAAGCAAGCTAATTCTAAGTCCCGATTGGAAGTGCAAATGGTTTCATTTTTTCTTCAAGTATTGTATGATAGACTCCAGAGCAGTTTCCTGCTAACCACAATTCAGCTATCACTTTAATCAACAAGCAATTTTATTGAAGTTGTTGAGTTTACTTGGTGTTCCTCACAAGAATAGCCTAACGGAGATATTAGCTCACTACAAATACTTGTAGCAGCAAATTCTAAATGATCTTTCAAAAGCACTGAGAACAACAAAAACCCCCAAGCTGACTTTCTAACACCCATCAGCTGTGCTTCATCTTTGGTACTCATATCTGTGTAGGACCTTCCACCAATTGTAAGTACTAATTTAGCTAATTTTTTTCCAAATCAAATACCTTATGGCATAGATGAAGCGACAACCTGACTGAGTGTCTATGATTCCCTTTCTATGTATTTCCTATAATAAGTAGCTGGTAGCTTGAGGTAAAATAATTGGTGGCGAAAAGCATATGAAGTATGCGCTATGAGATTATCACTATTAACATGAATAGGATAGGATTAACAATGAGGTATGCACAAAAAACCTTTTAGATTTAGGTCTTTTGGATTTGGATTTAGAGTTCTAAGTTTAGGTTTGGGTTTAGGCTAAGGTTAAAATTGGTTTAGATTGGAGTCTATTTAGATCTTTTAGGTTTACGTTTATGTCCAAGATTAGGTCTATCCAGTTTTGGGTTTCTTTAGGCTTAGAGAGAGAGAGAGGGGTAGAGAGAAAAATAGGGATTAAAAATACTATACAAAAGGGACCCATACGAGTATATTATGAATCACTAATCAAGAACTTGTGGAAATGAGAAAGGTGATGTTAGTGTGTGTGTATGTTTGTATGACTAACTTTACTGGTGACTAGACATGTATGCTTCAAAGTCCAAGAACCTCATATCCGTACAGACTCTATGCCAGCTTGCAGACCTCAAAGTTCCAAGTTCAGAGTCCTACTCCCGCATTTAAAAAGCCTGAAAACTTTTCGTAATATGATACATTTATTTCACATACTTCTCCCATCTGCTCTCACAGGTTTTAGTGTTGTTTTGTGTTTTGGCAGTTGTCGATTTGGTGCGAGATGCAAGTTTATTTATCAGGCTCTCCAATAAAATCAACGTAATAATAGATTTGGCTCTGGTGCACCAAAGCAGGGAGCGGATAATTTGTTTGTTATTTTTTTGTGACATTTACAAAGCATCTGAAACTTCTTTAATATTCCTTTGGCAGAAATGGATTACTATTTTTTAGGAATAGAATACTTTTGAATGCTGATTTTCCAGTAGCATTTCAAGTTGGTTTTCTCTGAATTCATTCACCGTCCATAGCTCAAGTATAAGTCTGAATTACTATTGCTAGCAAGACAGAGCTACTGCTTAGATGTATATGAGTGGCTCACGAGCTGCTGTCGTGTGGCTATTCTCACTCGGTTCGATTTCTGAAGGTGACTGGTAGAGTATCAGACAAAAGAGAGGATTGTTTTTAACCTTCCTTTTCTGAGGAGCTACCTTTTCCAGTTATACTTGCACTAATTCTATATTATAGTGGATGACTCAGAATCTGACAAACGACTTTCTCTTTTAGGTACCACACAGATTTGGAAGCAAATCATATATAGTTCATCATCAACCATGACAGAGCTGGAGTGTACTTTGACATTTTATATGATAGCATTTTCCAACGTTGCAAAAAGCAAATGCGAAGATCATCGATTGAGAAGATAGATCATATTTCTATGGGTATTTAGGAATATACACCTTTGATGGAGTCCAGTATGCCACAAACTTTTTTAGGTTTGTGCTTGCAGATAAACTACTGACATGAAGACATTCTTATTTACATCAGATGTTGATTCACAACTTGCTCAAGCAAGCTTAATTTTCTCATTTGTTGGAGGTTTCTTTCTCATCAGTCACTACTATGATTTGCTTTTTTGAATGCAAGAAATTATCATATATCATGAAGTGAGTCTAATCAACATACGCTTTTATACATATATATATATATATATATATATATATATATATATATATATATATATATATATATATATATATATATATATATACATATACATATACACACACATATACACACACACACACACACACACACACACACACACACACACACACACACACACACACACACACACACACACACACACACACACACACACACACACACACATATATATATATATATATATATATATATATATAGAGAGAGAGAGAGAGAGAGAGAGCACCCGCCCTTGTCTCCTCCCCACACGCCCTCCCTTTGCCCTCTCTGTGCCCTTTCTATGCCCTCCCAACATAGCCTCCCCACACGGCCTCCTTCGGGGAGAGAGAGAGAGAGAGAGAGAGAGAGAGAGAGAGAGAGAGAGAGAGAGAGAGAGAGAGAGAGAGAGAGAAAGGTGCCCATCGATGGTGTGTGTATGTGCATGTGCATGTGTGTGTGTGTGTGTGTGTGTGTGTGTGTGTGAGAGAGAGAGAGAGAGAGAGAGAGAGAGAGAGAGAGAGAGAGAGAGAGAGAGAGAGAGAGAGAGAGAGAGAGAGAGAGAGAGAGAGAGAGAGAGAGAGAGAAGAGTATAATGAAAGGTAATTTTAAAAAGTCGAATATGAAAGGTGTCATATGAAAGGTAATTTTAAAAAGTCGAATGTCATGCTACTTTAAAAGCAATTTAAAAGTAGATAAATTTTAAATATAACATGAATGTATGTATATAAGTGGTTGAAAAGTTCATATCTATTTTATTTGAAAGGTACCCTTGCATTGTACATGTCATGTGAAAGGTAGGAAAAAAAGAAAAAGCCCATCGGGGTGAAAGGTAAGGGTGCATGTCAAATAACAAGCCTGGACCCTACCAAATGAAGTTCCAAAGAAAAGTGGAGAGTGCTTTATTATTGAATTTAGAAAATAGCACAAGCCTTCAACCATCCTCTAAGCCAATTCCAACAAGTTTTGGGTGTTTCATTGTTGAAATGACAAACCAGCATAAGATTGTTATGGTGAATTACTGTGATAGCAACAAGGTAACCCGCAACCACCCACACAATCTAGGTGATCATGTCAAATAACAAGCCTGGACCCTACTAAATAAAGTTACAAAGAAAAGTGGAGAGTGCTTTATTGTTGAATTTAGAAAATAGCACAAGTCTTCAACCATCCTATAAGCCAATTCCAGCAAGTTTTGGGTGTTTTATTGTTGAATTGAAAAACCAACATAAGATTGCTATGGTGAATTACTGCGAAAGCAACAAGGTAACCCGCAACCATCCGCACAATCTTGGTGTGTACAAGGACCTGAAATAAAAATAAAAATTCATGGGTAAGTCACTCACATAATGGATGATGTTCATGAGCTAAAAGGTAATACCTTGAAAATGAAAAACGAAAAGTAAGTACTTTATGAAGTTGCAAGAGTATAAGCTGACAATAATTAGAAGAGTAATAAAGATGATTTACAGCCTAGCACGAGCAATTTGTGCTTAGTTTGCATGACAGAGACGGTGCCTCGTAGTTGTTGCAGGTCCAATGTTGTTGTCAGTTGGAGATTAATGCTTAATATTGTGAGGAGAAGAGCCATAGCCCAGATTTTGATATGTGCTGCCATTGATTGTTTCTTGTTCTAATCAAGATGAGAGAGAGAGAGAGAGAGAGAGAGAGAGAGAGAGAGAGAGAGAGAGAGAGAGAGAGAGAGAGAGAGAGAGAGAGAGAGAGAGAGAGAGAGAGAGAGAGAGAGAGAGAGAGAGAGAGATGATGCCTCTATTTATATATCTAATAGATAGTTAGAAAAATTCTCATTCTCTTCTTCGTGAAGGTCGGTGGGCTTGGTAGATCCTTTGTCTTGATTTTCAACTTAGAATATTTGTGATGCTTTTTATTAGACTAAAGTCAAAGAAAAGTTTGATTGAAAAGGACATTAACTTTCTAGGGCCACAAGCACAGTGGACTTAACTATTGTCGGCTTGGTATTGAATTTTTAAAGGTTCTCAACTAAAATTTGAAATCAATAAAAAAGAGTGCTTAGATATGTCTCTTCTACTAGATTTTTTGGCATTGTCTATCAAGGATCTAACTTGTACTTGAGAGCTTTGGCTACACTCTATTTTAAATGTCATGAGTTAAGGTACTTGTATAAGTTGTAATAAGTATATGATACATTCTTGAAACTTGAAGGTTGAATCTTTGCAAGTTCCAAGATTTACAGCTCGATACTTAGTAAAATAATATTGGAATTGAGATTCACAAACTTCACACTTCAAAGACTTTGCACTTTGGCATGGGCCATTAGAGAGCTTGTCCCAAAGTTTAAACAATGGGCCAAGTTTCCAACTTTCAACTTCAAGTTATCCAGAATGAAGCCTCAAGTCTTTGTTTAGTGAATGCTTTTTTGGAATTTGATAACTGAAATGTAATAAGATAGAATTTTATACATGTTATACTAGGAATTCCATAATAAAAATTATAAAATCTGAAATTCTCATAAAGATCCTTTCCTTTGTAAAATAAAATTTGAAGGGCAAATCTTATGTAAGGACATCAGATGACGTTCGATGGTCGTGAACATTGTGAAAGATCTAGTGAAAATAAAGCACAAAGGGCAACCATGAACATCAAATTTCAACATTGACATAAGGGAATGAAATTTTTCACTCACCTATCCATTGAGAATGCCATCAAAGACAGTGGAGCCACTTTTATGAAGGATGACCCAATGGAAAAGCCAATGGGAAATCCATTCTCCTTTAGGTTGATAGCCATGTACACAAACAATCTTGTCTTTTCAAAATTTACAATGATGACGCCACAAAATAACAAGCATAATCGGGGGAAGCCTCCAAGGGCGTTCCGCCCAAGAAGAGCTTCGGGCAAGGAGATGCCCTTCGAGGGTGTTCTGCTCGAAAGGACGGGGGGAATCTTATCTTTTCAAATTATACAACACTGAGGCCACAAAATAACAAGCACATATATATATATATATATATATATATATATATATATAGATAGATAGGGGGGGGGGGTGGATTTAGAGGGCGAACTCTCTTCTCGAGGCAGAATTGCCCGGGTGGTCGTCCCTTCCTGCTTGTAAAATCTGTGTTAAATTTTTTTTTTTTGCCATAAATTTCTTTTACACGCACCTTTTTGGCGTACGTGTAAAAAAAAAAGTTAATTTGCAAAGAGTGTGTAGAAAAGATAATTTGTGGAAGTTGTGTGTAAAAAACGGTAATTTCTTTTACAAAATTTTACCATAAGATATTTTACCCCACAAGATTCCATTATGTGAGTTTCCTCCATCTCCTTCACATACATATCAAAAATGATTTTAAGTATACAAGAAAATAAACCTATTCTCACAAAAATGTTAAAGCGAAAAGGGGGGGGGGGAGGGTTCTGTTCCGTCGGGGAAAGGCCTTTGGCCAAGGGCGGTAGACCGAGGCAGCCCTTCCCCGGCGGAACAGCCGAGGAGGTGACCTCCAGCAGTGTGTAGACCTTTTTTACTTTTTGTCTTCTTTTTCTTGCAGTAATTTTGTTTACATGCGCCTTCCACGCAAAAGATCATATAAAAAAAGTAAAAAAAATTTACATGCACCTTTCGGAGTTGGATGTAAAAGATTTTGAAAAAAAAAGAAGGAGAGACTGATTCCTCGTAGGGAAGGAGTCACCTCCCTTTTCTTCACAAAAAAGAAAAAAATGATTTTCCTTGGACGGCAAGACTCCCATCCAAGGACATTCTGCCCTGGGATGTGGGTGCCCAAAGGCGGTAGCTTTCAGGGCCCCACCAAGCAAGCAGAAGGCCTAAGGGTAGGGGCCTTCCCCTGTGTAGTGACATGTGCGAAATTTTATTTTTTTGCTGATTTTTTTTTTTTTGAGGATTTTTCTTTCAAGTTTTTTTTTGTATTTTGCAAAACAAATTCAAAAAATTTCTTAGTGGATTTTTTTTCGCATTTTTTTGCTGTAGTTTTTTTTTTTTTGGTACAAATTTTATTTTTGGATTTTCTTATTTTTTGCAAAAAAAAATCAATTTTTTTACGTAATGTACATTCGCTATGTGGCAGCACGTAATTGGCTGTCCACATGCACATTCCATGATAACTCTGTCCACTTGAAAATTATGACAAAATTGCTCACAAAAAAATCTAGTTTTATATTGACATGAACATTATACTTTTCTAGGTGCCTCCAAAATACAAAAGAAATCTAAGGAGTGGGCATTACTCGAGGTGACTCAAAGATACAAAGAAAATATGAGGAGTGGCATCATGTACTATGGAATGGCCTGCACACATGCCATTTTGCCCGGGAAGGATTTCCAGAATGTTTTGGGCGAAGTCCGAGGGGCCGAGCCTAATTTTTTTTGGAAAACCACGCATTTCATTGCGTAATAGGATACCTTGGCTTTTTTCACATGTACATTACGAAGCTTAATAAGCCATTTGAATCTAACTGACCACTCTGGACATGCCATGTGGCAACGTACGGATGCCGTACAGACGCACATCATCGTGGACCACTCTGAAACATTCCACGTGGCAGTCGTATGATGTTGTACGCACGCACAGGGTGAAAAGCAGTTTGCAAAAAAGTACGTACATATTCTGCTTTTTAATTTGTTCAAAAAATGGGAAAAATAATCACAAGATATCCATTACCTACTATAGAAAAAACCTGGTGGCATGTATTGGAATGAACTCAGCAAACATATATCCTTAAGAAATCAGCAAACATATATCCTTAAGAAATGAACAATGAAACAGCTCTATTATGCCATGAGTGAAATTTGTGCCACATGCCAAGAACTATAACCATCTTACTGAAGGCGTACTCACCGGCGCCAGGCAAAAAGAACATAGGGCCATTGTGATCACCACACCAGTGTCCATCGTCTGTTTGAAGTTGAGAGTTGAACTGGAGAGCCCGGCACAAAGTGGTCGTCACATCGTCTTCCGTAACCTCCTGATCTTCTTTTATGGTTAGGCAGCCTGGTGGCTGAATGTTCCTTTTGAAACTGTCAGAAACAAATTTCAAATCCAACAAATAAGTTTCAAGATAGAATCTCGCTCGTCATCTACATTCAAGTATCGTTCTTAAAAGCTTGAATGTAAGCTTTCATATCCGTTTCAGCAATGTGTTTCATATTTCCCTTATTTAAACCATGGTATGATCAGAAGAGCAAGAAACAAATGTCTTTTAAGAGGTAAATTCAGAAACCAGGTCTGCACTGGACCGCAGACATGAAGAACTGGATTTCGTCCATGAAGAGCGTGTATATCGAAACTTCGAAAGTTAAACAAATGACCTTGCATTTTCAAAGTACTTGTAGTTTATTAAGTGCTTACGTTGGCCCGCTGTTTAAGACAAATGAGTGCTGAGTTTGCAAGATCAACCTCTACCTCCTAACTTAGAGGCGACGTGTAATCAATATGCTCATCAATTTTTATCGTCAGACTGAAACAGTTGCTTGATCGACTCGGAATCGATACTTTCTAGATGGTAAACAATTACATTTAATAAATATTCGATTCGAAGCGAAGCGAACCAATTCACTTTGATGAAGTATAAGTTCTAACCTTTCTTGTCACGGTTCTACTTAAGCTGCCACTTTAGCTTCTGGAAGTCGTTCGTTTTGACTAACTTATTTGCTTCATCCAAGTTAATAGACGACATTATACCATTTACTGATCCTACCGAAAGGCAGATTGGTGACTTCGTCATTTTCTTGAAGTAGACGTGTATCTCTGAAATATAACCGTGTCTCAGAAAGTTTTTCGGCCAATCTCTCTCTCTCTCTCTCTCTCTCTATATATATATATCTCTCTCTCACATTTGTAAAAAGGAAGACAGCTGATAAGCAAAAAGTAGATAGTCAGCACATTATCTATTTATCTTTTAGCAAACAAGCACAATTATAGCTCGTAATTGGGGTTTGGGCTCATAGTAGACATGTGGCAGTTTCGAACTGGATCTCACCACAAATGTTTAAATCCATATTATTAGTGCTTGTCAAAATTGAAAAGTGCAAACTTGAATTACGCCTTGTTGCAGGCCTGCAGCCTTCTCGCTGCAGGGCGGCTCGGTGCATGAAGGATGCATGCTACAACCGATAGCGGGCCTGCTCACGCCCACTACCTAGTTTGTAAGCGACAAATTCAGTCTACGCAAATAGCACTTTTTATTTGTGCTGCCACAAAGCCAGAATCCGGCTCATAATTTTGCACCATATGGTATGGGCAAAAGCCACAGTGGCTGTCTCATCTAGTCACGCTAAAAAAAACATAACAACACACATGAGGAAAAAGTATCATGCCATGCCTGCAATCTAAGCAAAGTTTTGGCACTGACGTTGTTGACACCGATTTTCCGTGAAATGAGCACGCTTTGCTTCGACTGCTTCAAGCTCCTCGGGAGTGCCATCCTCCGGATTGTAGTACTATACTTGACGTTCTAGAAACTAGAAACTTTTTTAGAAATCCTTACCAGGCAGAATGTCTTGTGTCCGGCACGTTCCATTGCGTAATGGGTAACTTGACTTTTTTCACATGTATATTATGAAGCATAATAAGCAATTTGACTTTGGCTGACCACTCTAGACATGCCACTTGGCAGCTATACAAATGGGAAGGATAAAAAGAGCAACACCTCCGTTTAAAAAAAAGGACATACATTTTGCTTTTTAATCTGTTCAAAAATTGGACATAATAGTCACAAGGTATCCATTGCGTATATATTACGTGGAATGCCCCGAGAAAGTGTCCTTGCCTGTTGTAACTTTTATTTTACTTTGTTTTTGTTGTTTTTATTGTCATACATTTTTTTTATATGCACCTTCCAGGCGGAAGGTGCATGTAAAAAATAGTAAAAAAATTTACATGTACCACAACAACCGAAAGGTGCATGTCAAATAAAATTTGCCTTTTGGCTCTCACAAATTCTGCTTTGGGAGACAGCACCATTCTCTTCATTAAAAGTTAAAACTGAGACTACCGTATAGGAGAAGGCTCTAAGTTTAAGCCAATAAGCACATCAATATTTCATATACTAGTTAGAAATAAAAATTATATTAAGAATGTTGTGGGAACTAAATCAAGTAGAGGTGTCTTTCACCTATTTTGAAATTTGAATGTATAAGGAGATGAAAATATTTTTGAATTACCATTGTGTTATTGTATTTATCTCTGTGGTGAAATTGTTTGTCAAGACGGACCTTTCAAATATGCAATGTTCCTCTAATATTTTAGTTTCTTTGTATAAGGCCCTTCTATATAGAGCTATCATATTCTACCAAAAGTAAGGAGACTCTGAAATACACTTAAAATTTTTATACAGTGCCTTATGGGTGTGTGAGAACCTACAACTCCTAAATCACTCGGCGTAGTGTTGAACTTGCCTGAGAGAGCCCCCTCCATTGGGGCTTTAGAGCATGGGGCCACAACCCCAGCCCAATGCACACATGCCATGTGGCATTGTTGCCCAGGCCTTGCTTGAATGGACAGGTACTAGGGAAAAACATCTCACGAACGCTAGTGTCTTGCAAACATTGGCCAAAAACAGGCACCTTAGCATCGACCTAGACATCGTCAATGTTTTCTGTCGACACCATCGTATCCAAACACCCGTGCAGCCTCCCGCTCTGGTGTCTGCGCCTCGGGAAGCCGCGCCAGCCTCCCGGGCTCTGGTGTCTGCGCCGAAGGCACCCGCACTAGCCTCCCTACCACTAGTGCCAAGGAGGCAGCCAATGCCTGAGTCCCAAGCAATGATGTCCACCACTCGCACCCACCTCCTAGGCAACAACAATAGAATCCCGGGCATCGGTGAGTGCATCTAGGCCATTGGCACCATTTTTCTCGAGCACTATCTCTCAGGCGCGCACATCTTGAGCACCCCACCCGCACACACATGAGGATAGGGGCCAGTTTTCAGTTCTATGGCTTACTAGAGAGCTCCTGAAATCAATTATGGGATATTGTTTTAGGTTGCCTGATGATGTGGTGCCCAAAAGAAGGAATGACCATGTAGGATATGGTATTTGCAATAATTGTAGTAGACCCCCCTTAAAGAAAGTAGAGTGAGCCACCTTTTGATGTTGACCTCTAGTGGAAGAACTAATTCCACTTGTAATTTGCTAAATTGTGAAAGTGCCACTTAGGCTCCACCTAAGCAACTCATTTGCTCATTTAAGAGCCCCCCTCTCTTGTGAGGGGGCTTTTGTTGTAATGCTCTTGCTCTTGATTTAATGAGAAAGATCTTCCACGAGTTTTGAGCCTTCTCTCTGGCTCCATGATCATGTTGGTGTTCTTGAGTGAAGCTTTCATGTTCTTGCTTTTATACTCTTGTTTTTAGTTGTGGAATAGATTTTATGTTTTCTTGTGGATTAATTTAGGCAAAGCATTGTGGTAATTCATCAAGAATTGGTTTGTGGTGTAAGTCTTGCAGATCCATCTGCATTCCATTTCTTGATGGTCTTGAAATCAAAGAACCAAGAACGTGTGTTTCTTGATCATTGGTATTCAAAATGCTGTTTAGATTAGCTTCTTGTTTTTCTTGTTTCATATTTGTTTAATGTTTAGATTAATCTGAGTTTCACAAATTGTTTTCAGTCGCTCTTGTTGTAAGTAGAAGTAGAATTTGTGTGGTGTTCATCCATGATTCATGTTGATCTTTTGATGATTGCTATGGCTTGCACATTCCAATGATTGTAAGTGCTTTCAAGAAGTGAACGAACCAAGAGAATCCTCTGACAGGCAGGATTAAAACCACTATATTACATTAAACAATCTTGCTGCATGGTAACCGTGGAATCAGACTCGTTTACCAAGAACCATCTTAAGTCTGATAACAGACAATGAGAAACAAGTAACATAAGCGCCAAATGGTTTGAAACTAAGTAGAGAATCAAATACCACTAATGGGAATCAGTAAACAGTATCCTCAGCTAGTAGTAGCATCCCTTGGGGCCAAGGCAAGCTTCAGATCTATTTGAGTCTGGCTCTTGGCTACGTCGAACAAGATGTATCCCAAAGAGATGATTGCGACTCGTTTTTTTTAAGACAATGATTAAACTTCTGGAGATGATCTCGGCCCAATTATACATATTTGGTTGGCCCGCATAGGATTCTTCCATCATGGCAAAGATCTGGAGAGGGATCGTCATTAGATGTGCCTTTCTCTTGTGTGTGTACTTTGTCAGGTATGCATAGGCAGCTGCTAACTCTTTGCACTAGATCACCTCATTAGCAACCACGGTGTTGAGAAATTTGGCATATGGCTGCTGTAGCATGTTGGTCAGCTTTAGGGGTTTATCCTTATGACCACTTGGGAAGCGAAAGGCATTAAGATTGCTGCCAGTCAGATAGACATTCAATTGGAAATTTTGCACGGAATGTCAGCTGTTTGTTGTTGAAGTTCTCATAGGCCTGGTACATCAGGTATAGGCCTTGATGCCCCTTCCACTTAGGAACGAATCCAAACTCCTGGAAGAGTGTCTTGGCTTGTGTGTACCACTGAAACATTTTATCATCTTCACATTTATTGAATTTCAATGATTGAGGCATTTTTGGTATCTCTTCACTATGTTCTGAATCCGATTTGGCCATTTTTTCCAAGTGTGGGCTTTTTCTGGTGTTCTCTAGATTGGGATAGGATCTATCAACGACAGTGGCAGATGCAAGTGTCAAATGCAATCTCGCGGATGGAAACTGTCGGATAGAACTGGAATGCAGTGTCGGATGGAATGCAAAGAGAGTGTGGTTTGGTGACGTTGGATGCAAAAACAGATGTAGCGTCAGATGGAGCGTGGTGGGATGTAAAGTCGAATGTAGGTGTGCGTAAAAAGTCAGATGTAACAAGATGCGGTGTCAAACGAGATAGCAGAAATCTACGTCGGATGTAAAAGTGTAAAAAAAAAATGTATTAACACTAGTTGCATGCAAATGTGAATGGATGTAAGAAATTGTACACAAACTATAGATAATTTGTAAACAAACTATAATGGAAGTAAAGCAATATTGAAGTGGCAGATGGAGTAAAGGTGCATTAGGTTTTTTCTATGAAAAAATGAAAACTTTCAAAAAGTCGGCTGTGTGGGTGGATGGAAGTGGGATAGCTATGGAGTGTGGATTAGATGATAGAATGATTGATGGTGGTCAATATGCAAGAAAAATTGTCTGAATCGGATCAGAGATAGTAAAGATCGCCAGAAATTTATTAATTGGACATGAGCTCTCTCAAGAATATTGTGAAGTAAAAATGACTTGAGCGATGTATTTATACAAAAAAAAATTAGGGCAGGCGTCGGATGCATCTTGTCGGTTGTAAACTCATCGGGTGAAATGGCTCGTTGGATCTGATGTCGGTTCGGATAATCTACGGATGGTCGTCGGATGCAAATCTATCAGTTCTAAGTGTCAAACCTACAGATGTTCATCAGATGTAAATCCCGAAAGATGTGAAAATTTCGAAAACTGTGGAAAAAACAAAAAGACTGCCGGAAGCAAATTTGTCGAATGGAATTGTCGGATGCGGTTTCTCATGGAAACATCATCAGAGACAAAACATCGGATGCAACCATCGGATGCAAAATTGTCAATTGCAAACATGTCGGATGGATAGTGAGGTGTAGTCGTCGGGCATATTGGCGGATGTTATCGTCGGATGCACCGTCGGATGTACTGGCGGATGCAGTTTGAACCTACTATTGGCTGTACCATCGGATAGAAGAGTTGGAAATTTTTTTTTTGGATTTTTGGATACTGTGAAAAAAGAGTAAGTTTGATAATAATATACAGGATAAAAATAAAAAATAAAAAATAAAAAGAAAAAATTAAAAAAATGGAAGGTAAAAATGGAAGTATATTTGACATAGGGCTTACCGTAAAGGTATTCTCATAGTACCTCCATAGTCGACTACCATTAATCAATGTGTCTAGGGATATGCCTTCTAATGTCTCTAACTGCACTGCACTATTCGTAAATATTTTCTTAACAATGTAAGGACCTTGGCTATGGAATTTCAATTTCCCAGAATGGATCTTCAAAGATATGCAAAGCAAAACTTTATCACCATCATGAATATCCTTAGTCTTGACATGACGAATATGCCAATCCTTTTGTCATCTTTTATGAACCAACTGTGCATGATAGGAAATGAGTCGTGTTTCACACAGTTTTGTCAACGTAAAAAGTCTATTCTGAACTTGGTGTTGATAAGCATTATCGTCACACAAGTTAGTGGCACATGCTAAAGTGACGCGTAGGGAATAGATTAAAAATTCTATTGGCATATGTGAAGGATTTCAGATCATTCAAGATCCAATCCATGTCCCTGATCTTTGGTTACAAAAAGGAGCAAACCAACAATTTTGCCAATGTAGAAAAATCAGCATCTACATACAAAATGAGATGAAAACTCTAAGTGATACTAATCAAACATGAACCAAAACATAAAATATAGTTGTTGTCCATACAATTACATTACCCTACTATATCTCACACGTGTGGAACCGAAAATAGCAATAAATGATCATTCTACACATAGTATTGCAAGATAACATCATGAGAGTGCACCAATGAGTAGTAGAACCCAAAAAGAACCAAGTATAATGATGAAATGAGAGAGAGAAGAGAGAAGATATGTCTCTCCACCAGTTACATCCTTTTATAGTAGGTCCAAACCCTATTTGGCCACTTGGCTTTCCCTCCAAAATGCTAACCCTACTTTTTTGGGTATAGATTCAAAGTACCCAACATTCAAATTTGAATCTACTCAAACTCGCCTTCTAACTTTCCCAAACTTTCAAAAAGTGTTTATTCAAATATATTTTAAACTAACATAACTTCAAAAAGTTTATCTTTAAGTCTAAAATGAGTTTTGGCCTCAATTGACAATTTACCAAAATATGACTAAACTTGTTGAAATCTCTCACACTCCCTATTTAATTAGTTTTGGCATAGTTTTAGCCATATTACTTTGATCCAACTTTAGAATGATCTCCATCCTAAGTATAGATCTCCTTTCTAAGGTTCTAAAGTAGTTTCTATAATTGATATAGAGAATAGCATCCAAATTGGATGCTTCACTATTTCTTACATCAATTTTACACATAAAGATATAACTAGAACATGAAGAACCAAATAGAATGTGAATGAAATGATTCCTCCATGTTTCAAACTTTAACTCTTTGGAAAATTGCAGCAACCAAACCATAAATGTGAATAATCATCCAATGCTTGCTTGTATCCTCCATATTTGTCCTTTCTTGATATGTCTCTATTATAAAACTCCATGAATGAGCCTCCATCTCCATCTTGCCACAAGATATCATCAACACTTGATGACTTGGCCATAAATGACATAATGAACTTCCAATAGCTTCATTTCCATCAGCAAAACTAGCTAAGAATGCTAGTACAACTCCAACAATAAGATATTGCAAGACAATGTAGCTAGTTTGTCCATATCTTGACAATTTGCACACATCCCACATGAAATTGCTCAAACATGAGATAGAACAAGTAAAATAAAATTTAACAGCACTTCCTTTCTGATCCTTTGAACTTACTTGAGTTCAAAGACTCCTACAAAAACAGATCCAGGACATCTTTGTCAAATGACCCTCCTTTGATGCTCTTGACTAGCTCCAGATTGCCACCTTTACTTTTGTGCTGTTGAAGCCCTTTGAGACCAACCTCTTGATCTTCCTCTTGACCATCAAAGTCATTGAACAAAAAAAAAAAATTCAGATCCATTAATTGATTTCCATCATGAAAACCATGAGAACCAATATTCACTTGCATAGCATCATCTACACAAGATGATTCTCCAAAATGTGTGAGTAAAGCAAAATGTGTCACTTCCACTTGCTTACCTTTCTCTTGAACATCAAAGATATGAATATATTTATACGTAAACCTCTGTAAATACTCCCTCTAAAACATATGATCTAGATCCAACAAGATCTCATCAATGCTTGATCTCGAATTTCCACAAAGGTTAGTGAAAACAATGTCACCAATGTCACCATCATAAATCTAAAGATAGCTTCCAAACTTTCCATCCAACATGAAGTAGAGTAGGTGAAGATGAGTATCAAACCTAATAAATCCAGCCCTCTTGAGTCAATAAAAAACCTCAATAAGCTCACCAATGCAATCTCATTTGCCTTGAAAAAATTGCCTCTCGATTTGTTCCATGTAGTCTTCTCCAACCAACCTTTTGCCATCTCGATCATGAGTGATCAATTCACAATCATAGAATATCTTGAGTTGATGAAGATATGTGAGAATGCCTTGGATCTTCCCAAGAACCAATCTTCCATTGCTATTTCTTTCATAAGATTCCCTCTTAATGATTGCCTCATAAGAAGTAGAAACCTCAAAAACATTAGAAGCCATGAAAAAAATGATTAGTACCTTCAACATAAGGATGATTGAAGTACTCTCTTTTTTCAAACAAGAACCTCTACTCAATGTTTTAGGTAATGACTCATATGATAATGATTCTTCCTCACTATCATTCACAATGATATCATTCAAAGTACATCCTACTTTGAACTCTTCACCTACTTCTCTTCTTCTTGACTTGTGACTATCTCCCTCACCAAGTCTCATGATAGAACCATTTGATCTACTCTCTTTATGAAGACATGTGACTTCACTTGCTGCAAAAATGACTTTCTTGGACTCATCACAAAAGAATGTAGAAGAACTATCTCCTTCATGCATGCACCTAGCAACGTCATTTTCCATATCATCAAAGAAATCATTAACAACAATCTTTTCCAAGGAAGAACCTTCACCTCCATTGATGAAGTTAGCTCTTTCCTTACCTTTTGCATGCTTGCACTTGCCATGAAGAACCATTAAGACACCATCATTATCCTCAAGACTAGCCAAGTTAGCACAAAGATGAACATCTACAAGAAGCATATTAGATCTTGACCTAGATCTAGCATAAGGAAGCTTTTTAGACTTTGCATAAGATCCACCAAATCTTGATGCTAAAAGGAAACTTTGGAAAGTTGAGACCAATTTCCTTTTCCATTCCATCTTTTTTGTTAGCCATAACAAAAGCATCAAGCTTGAAAAGTCTACCTTGTCTATTGCCCCTAGCACCATGTATCCTTTCTCTATCATTTGACCAACACTTAGCAAAATATTTGAAAGTGAAAGAATGTAAAGAACACCATCAAGTCTTGATTTCCTACTAGTAGAAAGACAGATAGGAATTGAACCAATACCTTCGATCACACACTTACCACCATCGGCCATGTGAATTGCTTTCTTGGCTCCATCATAAGTGAACAAAGAAGTAAAGAACTCCTTGTGACTAGTCATGTGTGAACTAGCTCCACTATCAATCCAACATGAATCTTTGTCACCTTCACTTGATATTGGAATTGAAGAACACATCAAAAGAGAATCACCACCACCTAGATCCTCATCATTAGTAGTAAAGTTGCTTTGCTTGCAACCTTCACATCTTTGCTTCTTCAAACATTCATTTGCAAAATGCCCTTCGATTCCACAATAAAAGCATTTCAACTTAGACTTATCTTTATTTTTGCCAAAAGAGGAAGTCTCACCTTGATCTTGTCCTTTTTACCAATTGCCTTTGCCTTTGCCCTTGAACTTGCCTTTGATGAACATAGCCTCCTCTTCATAATGAGATGTCAATGTAGATTCCACCTCCTCTTTATTGAAGCCTATACTCCTCATTCACCAAGATCTCTTGCAAATCCATAATACTTGGCAAAGTCTTTTGAATAGCAAAACTTTGAACAAGATTAGCATGATCATCCAACAAGCCATTAAGTATAGCTTGAACAAGTTCTACCTCCTTAATGCTCTCATCAATACATGCTAACTCATCATTGAATGCTTTAACCCTCAAAACAAAAGCATGAGTACTCTTTTCCTTCTTTTGCAAACTTTGAAAGATTTGCCTCCTAAGAGTAAGCACTCTTGATGTAGACTTGGATTCATAAAGCTTCTTCAAAGCTTTCCAAACCTCCAAAGATTATGTGCACTTACCAATATTCTTGAGAATCTCATTGGTAACATTCATCTTAATCATGTGTAGAGCCCTTTTGGCCCTCTTATCATACCTCATTTGATCTTGAGGTGCTTGAGGCCACTCCTCCACACCTGCAACAATCTCCATCAACTCATTCATCTCCAATAAGGACTCCATCCTCACCTTCCAAGTAGAATAGTTGATTGAGGTAAGCCTACCATTGCTCTCCAACATAAAGCCTCCACTTGTAGCCATGTTGAAGTGATCTGAGCTTCTCTTTCAACCTGTTCCAATGCACAAAGCACTCTCTTGAATGCCAAAAAATGAACTCAATAAGAAATCACAAATATATGGGACCTCTCAAATCTCTTTTAGCACTTCTAGCTAGAAAATCAACACATATAATAGTGAAATCTTGATCAACCTATGATCTATCCTCAATCTAATGATTCTTGCCACTTCCTAAGATTGAAACACACTCAAATAAAGTTCATTAACCTCAAACTAGAGATCCAATCACAATTATGATTTTGACAAAATCGCAAAAAACTGAATATCTCAAATTCTACATGCAATTTCTTAAAATTTGATATATCATCTTGTAGCCTCCAATGAGACCTTCCTAATCCACCAAAAACTGGCTCATTCTAGTAAACCAAGTGTGAAATCGGAATTGATCAAGTATATAAACCTATATTGAGTTTTTAACTACAAAAGATCAATTCTATACATGCAAAAATGCTGATTTTTGAGTAGAAATCAATCTAGCATGCTCTAGCATTGGTAACTCCTCCAAATCTTTAATAAATGTGGTTGATCCTTTCATAACCTGAAACACAATAGCTCTGATACCATGTGAAGGATTTTAGATCACTCAAAATCCAATCCATGTCCCTAAACTTTTTTTATCTCTAAGTCTTAAATGAGTTTTGGCCTCAATTGACAGTTTACCAAAATATGACTAAACTTGTTGAAATCTCTCACACATAATAGCCTCTTGGCCATATACCAGCTCAAATGGTGTTTTCCATCCCGTGGCTCATTTCGACATTGTTCGATATGCCCATATAACAGAAAATAACTTTGTTTCCCAGTCGGATAGACTTGTTTCTACCATCTTGGTTAAAACCTTGCAAATTGTTTTGTTCGTAGATTCAGCTAGTCCATTGCATCTAGGATAGTACGGGGTACTCTTTCGGTGTGTAACAAAGTAATGAGTTAGTAAACTGTTGATTACTTCATTAAAAAAATGAGAATCTCGATCACTTACAAGTTCTATTGGACAACCGAATCGAGTGATAATATATTCATAGAGGAAGTGTGCTATGGATTTTGCGTCTGCTTTTCATGTTGCTCTAGCCTCTATCCATTTTGTTGCATAATCAGTGGCAATCAGGATGTATCGTGATCATGTGCCATGTGCCGTTGGACTAATAGGGCCAACAAAATCAATATCCTATTTGTGAAATGCTGCACTTTCAAGTATTAGAGTAAAGAGATTGTGGTCGGCTTTCTAAATATTTTTTGCACGTTGACCAATGTCGCAAACTTTTACATAAGCATGGTGTCTTTGAATAGGGTTGGCCACCAAAATCTTGCTAGAAGGATTGCCCTAGCAGTAGCATCGGAGGAGAAATGTCTACCCCCAATACCTTCGTGTGTCAAGGCAATAATCTGTCGGATTTTAGATTCATGTACGCAATGATGTGTAATACAATAAACACCTAGCTTATATAATTGTCTTGCAATAAGATGATAAGATAAAAATTTCATAATGAGTTTTATTTTTTGCAGTTTGGTCAGCTAAGGATCTATTTCCCCAGTGGCTAGATATCTAGTGATATCATCGACCCATAAAGGTGTCGCATCTATATAAAATAGACACTCATTTGGTAACTCATCATTTATTGGCTCATCAGATGCTTCAACATTGGGTAATCAGGAAAGATGATCAGCCAAAAAATGTTGTGATACCTTTCAAATAACAACTCAAAAGTTGAATCCTAAAAGAATCAACAGCCATTGTACAATTTGTCTTGTTTTGCATGGTTTATTCAGTAGATATAGAAGAGCATGATGGTCGGTATAAAAGACAAAAAGATGGCCTAGCAAATAATGACAAAATTGTTGAACAACATAGACCATTGCTAATGCTTCTCTTTCTGTAGTGGAATAATTAACCTCAGTTGGAACTAGCTGATGGCTTAGGAAACAGATTGGGAAATCCTTTCCAAAATCTGCGGGCTGCGTTAAAACAACACTAATGGCATACTTACTAGTATGCACATGGAACTCTCTAGTATAATCAGGCACGCAAAGAATTGGTGTGGTGACTAAAGCCCATTAGAGATCCTCGAAGGCTTTAATTCTTATGGCCAAGAAAAACATAGATTTCCTTCATTGTACCTGGTAGGGGCATTTCAAGAATCACTCTAATCTTTTTAGGATTAGTGGCTAAACCATTTCAAGAAATGATACGGACCAGTACCATACCATGGGTAACCCAGATTTGGCACTTTTTGGGATTCAACAAAATTACGAACCTTCGATAGCAAATGAACACTTGCTCAAGGGCATCAAGATGCTTATTCTCAAATGAATGTACACCAAGATCATCGAGATAAATCTCTGGATTCTTGTATAACAGAGCCCTGAAACTCATTGCATCACCCTTTGGAATGTCGATGGGGCATTGCACAGACCGAATGGCATAACAATATATGCGAACGTGCCAAATTCTGTAACAAACGCCATTTTGAAACGATCTCCAGGAGCAATTCGGACTAAGAGGTAGCCACTATAATCGTCCAAAAAACTAAAAGCTTCATACTTCTTGAGAATTTGTGTGGTCAGAGGTAATGGAAAGTGATCTTTCTCTGTTTGGTCATTAAGTTTTTTCAAATCCATGAAGATACGGAGTTTACCATTTTTCTTTGGTACCACCACAATTAGCGATACCCAATTAGTGTGTTCGATTTCATAAATGAAACCAGCATCGAGAAGTGTTAAATATCTTCTCTCGATAGCTAGGATTGGTGCGATAAGGTTTCGCTCTCACATGTATTGCACCATCTTGTAATGGGATTGTATGCACTGAAACATCAGGAGGAATCCCCTTCATTTCTTAAACTCCATGCAAACACATCTCTATATTTGTGTAACAACTTTTCCAAATCTTGCAATTGGGTTGGATCTAGGTGGGCTCCTACATGCACAATACGATCTACCTCTTCATCACGATCCTTTAAATTTAGAGATATTGTCTTTGTAGGTCCCTCAAAAGAAGTTGATGGTGGATGAGGTTTCTGTTTTGGTTTACCATGCTACTGATCACATCATCTGCCATGTAATCCTTAAAGTGTTGTGGAACATCATATAGTGGATCATCAACTATCTCTGGTGGGATCTTAGAAATGCTCTCTAATGATTCGCTTTTAGATGATGAAGCTTGACTATAATGTTTTTGGTTTTTTATCAAATGTTTGATTGGTTGTTTTAGCTTTTCGTGCATTTGGAATTGCTTATCAGTCAACCTTACATCAACCTTTGTTTTGTTTTTTAGCATGTGAGATGTTTGCGTATTTGTAGTAGTAGGCATGCATGGATTTTTTTGTGTTTTTTCTCAAACTAAGTCTTTGTCAATGGTGCTTAGGACTTCATCATTGTGTATGTCCCATTGATAGTCTTTTAACTTCGGTCTATATACACAAGAGTTTATTGGTTGTGAATGTTGTACACAATCCAATGGTGAAGGAAGTTTAATCTCTTTCGGTAAATGACGCTTTCCTAATCTCTCTAGATTCAGCAAGTGTTTGCAAAACTAACATTATCACTCTTGAACCTTCGCTTGAACCTTCGTCGATTTGTCTAAGGTTTCCAAATGTAGTATCCGTCATTTTTTAGTTCGACAAAGGTTAGCTACGTCTGGATTTTTCAAAAAGTTAATCTTAATCCTTGCCAAGCTACAAAAAGTTATTGTTCGTCAAAAAGAACCTTCGCTAGTTCTGCCCTAGCATCATCATTATCAGATCTACCTACTATTAAACATACAAAGGTTAGTTTTTGCCTAGAGAACCTTTTTTCTGCACCATTGAATTTTCCATGTCATATGGACCATTCCTTCTCAGTTATCAATATTTTATTGCTACACGTGTCATCATTAACACTAATTATAACTAGTGAATAGGCTCTTTTTGAGTCCAAAAGGGCCCTAATAAGCATATGAAAAAGCGTGGTTTAAAGTCTCATGCTTTCACCAAGTTTTCTGCTTATTAAATCACCTTACAACTTTTACAAAATGCAGTGATTCAAAGTAGAATCTATTCTACTGATTTTACCAAAAGTTTAAGCAATAATATGCTAAAAATGTTTCTTTTATTATGCTAAAAAAATAGCTTGTTTAATAGCAATAACAAATGGAAAACAACCATGTCATACAAATGGAAAAGCTTATTCACTTAACAAAGTGTAAACTGTCAACTTAAGTTGAATAAATTTGGAGTGAATCCCTAGAAGCTTACAACAACCCACTCATATCATAGCAATATTTTTGGATTAGGTGACTAGAGTGAGTGCATTGGCTTGTAGAATGTTGTATTGTTTTTGTACATTTTTGGTGTGAAATTGAAACCATTTATTTGTTATTGTACACGTAGAATCATTTTTTGTTATGGTACATGAATCATCAGGCGGCACATCCACATCAAATCGACATGGCAAATCCATCAGTCTTAATGGCCTCGATAGATGAAATCGACATGGTTTTTATGGTGTGGCATTGTAGAAATTTGTTCTAGAACACTAGGCCTATAGACATGAATAAGGTGGTCTTTCGAGCTTCTAGGAGATAGTTAGGTTAGTTAAGTGTACGGGATAATCTAGGGTCATTAGTTAGTTGACATTACTTAAAAAGTCTTCTTGAGCTCTTGGAACAACAAGATCTTAATTAACTTTGGACTGTTAATAATCATTTTTTAAAAAGGGACAAAATACTTTTGCAATGTAATTCAATGTGTGAGTGTTAAAGCAATAATGCAAAACATGAAAATGTTGGGTCCTCATTTCAGCTTAAGTTTGCAAGACTCAAACATTCATATATATTTGAATATTGAGAAGCATAGATGCAAGCTTCAAGATAAAATAAGCTAAATTGAGATGTTTCATAGAGCACAAAATTGATTATGTATCTTTATTATCAAAAAGAGACTATGCATTGCAATTTACAATGTTTATCTTGTACCAAGATAAGACTAAGTGCATCACTCATATGCATTGGAATCTAAATTAGGACATTTCAGATATAAACAAAGAAATTACAAAAATATTAACCCATAGAAGCTATAATGCAATGTCGAAATCAAACATCATCTATATAGTGCTCACATCATGTCTAAAATCTTATTCCAAGCTTGTGGGTTAGTGAAGTGTAACCCTTCTTTGCAACATTCCCTCATATAGAGTCTCACTCAATACTAAAAAATGGAAGCTACAACTATCACATACACTCCGTGATAAGAAAAAGGAGTGAATTTATCTAATCGGATGGATGGAATTTATCATGTAAGATCCATAAATAAGTAAACTATTTTTATGTCCTATATGCAAATCTGTGAGTATCTCTGTTAATATTAGAAGGCAATTTTACCAAGTTAACAAACAAAATCTTTCTTCTAGATTGGATCGTAGAAAAATTCGAGAAATTTGAAAAAAGAGATTAAACTTAAGGACATGAAGTACTTGGCCCGACAATGCTAATATTATATATTGTATATTAACACGAAATCTTTTGAAATGGAATAGTATCCTAAAAACGAGTAATTGTTTTATGTTTTTTTTTATTTTTGCCAAAAACATGATTTTTCATGAAATTTTTTTCCAAAAACCACAATTTTTTTTTTTTTGCAAACAATATGTTTTTTTAGCAAAAAAAAAAAAACTTTTATGGGGTGCTCTACCATTGAGGTACCCGTCCATTTGTGTTCCTAGAGTGTTGTGCAAGGGCTATAGCCTTGACACTTTCTAACACTCCCCCCCCCCAAGGCATAGCCCTTTCTAGCTACTGCCCGCCTAGACCACACCCACAACCATGGCTCTGATACCATGTGAAAAGCTTTTACACTTTGTGTGTGTGGTCAGGCTAGAACCTCTCCCATTTCGGTGGGGTGCTCTACCACTGAGCTACCCATCCATTTGTGTTCCTAGAGTGTTGTGCAAGGGTTATAGCTATAAGGTCCTAATCCAAGGATCCTATTCTAAGCATGCCAATCACAAGCAACAAAAGGGAAACAGATGGTGGACAAACCAACCCAACCAAACCTAGATCAAACGGATCTAGCCCCCAAGCTATGGATCAATCACCAAGAGAAATGAGACATCACACCAACAACATACTGCCACCAATCATGCAATCAAGCATACACTAGTGAGAGTCCAATAGGTATACTTATACCCTCCAAGGCCCATGCACCACTAGTAGTGCATTGTGACACCTCACTGGACACCTCTGCAACCTACCTGGGCCACGTCATCCAGTTCCCCAATGATAGACCCATACAAATCCACCATCAAGTGTTTTACGCCTACAACCATTAATTATGACCATGTACACATAAGGGCCCCAATTCTCTTATAGTCACGATTAACTTACGGGATGTTCGTCTACCGGTCCCTAGCGTGAACACGCTACCCGAGACCAGTCATGGGCATGACAATAGCCATGACACTTTCTAACAGTTTTGATGTAGTCTCTAAAATCAAATGTGCGTCGTAGTAAACCCACATTTGGTCTAGGGGTGTAGGACTCCTCGATAATACTCTGTGGTACCGGCAAAGAAAAAGCTTTTTTGCATCTCAGCTTTTTAAAACAACAGCTAAACATTTGGTCAATTTGATCGTGAGTATGACCCACCAATAAAAATCCTATTTTGATTTTTTTGAAAATTTTTAAAGCAACCAACATGGACAAATATGCCATCACTGTTTGATTTTTGTTCTCTCTGGCAGTATTATCAAGTTGCAAGGATCTCAGAAAGATTGTTGCCAAATTCAACTATTATTTTGTGGATTATGGTAATAGTCAAGTCTGGATCATTTCGAACACTTTAGACTGCAATGTGCCATTGAATATAAGAGCTCCAACCAAATGAACTTGGATAAATCCACTTCGGTTAGATTCTTTGGCACCCTCACAAAAGATCCATCCCATCGATTACAAGACCCAAATATTTTTAAGAAAACTCCAAACACTTTTTCCTGTGTTTGGCAAGCTTTTGTCTTTCTGTTGTTTGTTGCTCTTTGTAAATTTGAAGTGACTTTGTGATGTTGTCTAAAACATCACATACAAAAATGATTTAGTAAGTGAGAAGGAATTCAAACTGGGTGGTTAAAAAAAATGATAAAATTTAATAAGTGTTAAGTACCTTTTTCTTGAGGAATTTTTGCTTGTTCTCTGAGCACTTTCAATTGCTCGCAGATGGTACAAACAGATATTCTGAATTTTTTTGGGCTTTTTCCAGACCAAAATATCTTTGCCACAGTTTCATGAAATAAGAGTAACTTAGATGCTGAACATTCTTCGACATTGCAAAATCTTTGTACATCATGAATATTTTTAATTTTAAGAAATGGTCTGGAAGTTGAAAATACAAAGAATTTGGGAGTTTCTCAGATGCACGTCTATAAAATGCGTCAACCATGCTTTTGTAGTTGAGGAGTCCGGAGAAACAGTTTGACCTTAAACAGAACCTTGAAGACTAGGATCTTTTTTTAATCTCGTGTGAATACGAGCAAGTCTAGAATTTCCAATTGCATGGACAGCCTTGAAAGTCTTGCGACAAACTTCTGTTGTTTCTAGAAAGTAAGTGAAACCTTTCCTAGGCCTTATAGATGAACAAAGATAATAATTTTGATCATTTTTTGTCTTTGAAAAAAAACTCGAGCGAATCTATTTAACTTTGGCAGAGGTCAAGTTGGGTTTCAAACTAGCCAGTATTGTAATTGAAATCATACTTACAATGCATAGTTGAAAATTTTATAAAATTTTCAGCAATTTCCCTTTTTACGTCGCCCAATTCCGAGCTAAAACAGAATTGTTATTAGCGTTGGAACGAAATATATTTTAAGTGACGAGCATGGGCATACTTATAGTGCACAGTTGAAATATTTTAAAAATTTCAACAATTTTCCTTTTTCATTGCCCAATTCCGAGTTAAAACGAAAATGTTATTAGCGTTCGAGTGAAATATATTTTAAGTGATGAGCATTGGCGTAAATGCCACCATGTAGACTTCGACCATGGCACTGACCTTGGTCCGTTGAACCTAACACTTGAAAGACGACACCCACCATGTCCCCGTACACTATTTAAGAAGCACAGTTGGAAACAAATTTCAGTAATTTCCTTTTTTACGTCATCCAATTCCGAGCTAAGACGGAAATGTTATTAGCGTTCAAGTCAAATATTCTTTAAGTGACAAGCACGGGCCGAAATGCCACCATATAGACTTCAAGCACACACTTGAAAGACGACACCCATCACGTCCCCGTATACTATTTAAGGAGCACCGACAAAGCATAACGCACCTTTGCCATTTCATTTGCTCTCAGTGCGCTCTCTGGCTCTTTGTTTTAGCTATCCAATCATTCTAATAGCAAAAGCATAATTGTCACAAGATTCCTAATCTCAGAACTTGTTTTGCTGAGTTATAGCTGCAGGAACCGAGATTGACCCATTTCCATTCAACCAAACCAAATTAGAAAGTCCTTATGAGTTGAATCTTGGAGTACATGTCTCCTAGTAGAGATTTTCATAAGGATTTGAATGCCACCACTCTTTAGAAGTTTGGATCAGCAATTTGAGAGCTTAATTAGGTCGTTCTTAGGCTTCTTAAGGTCCTAAAATACACCTTTTAGGTTCAGATCAAGTGTTTTGATGATTTTTTATCTAGAAATGCAAAACTAGTGAAATTTGTGTTTCTATTCTACTCGGTTTTGGATAGGTTTGTGATTGAATATGTCGATGTGATTCAACCTGAATTTAAGAGGCTTTATTTGTAAGACATTTGTGTGTTATAAAGTGCTTTTGGTTCAGTATAGGTGGATTCACCCTTCTTGTGAAGTCAAGATCAAGGAGGAGACTAGTTTGATCAAATCTACAGTAAGTTTGGATCTAGTTTGGATTTTGAAGATAGATCAAGCTCAAGATCACCTTAGATCTTGTTGAAAAATCAGAGAGTGATTCATCTCAGGTCCCAAAGAGAGTGGGATAGCTAGTAGTGATCATATCTTGTACAATCTATCTTGTTTCTTTGAATCTATCTCCTTATCATTGAAGATGGCATCCATAAGTGCCTATCTTTTGGATTCTAGTGATAGATTGAACTCGTCAAATTATTCAATTTTGAAGTTAAGAATGGAATCCATCCTTATCATGCAAGATTTAATGGATATTGTGAATGGAGAGGAAGATGAGCCAATCCATCCACAAGAAGCAACTAAATACAAGAGAAGGTGCAGGCTTGCACTCCATTGTATTAAGATGAATGTTGCAAATGATTTGCTCAAAGAAGCAGGAGCATGTACCTCAGCCCAAGAGGCTTGGGAGACTCTTCAAAAGATCTATGAGTCCAAGAATACCTCAAGGTTACTTTCCCTCAAGAACCAAGTTCTTCAATGCTTTCAAGGGAGGAGTGAGAGTGGACATCAATTTGTTTTGAGAGTAAAAGATTTGAACAAACAGCTTACTTATGTTGGTGAACCTATTAAAGAGAGCGAGCTTGTGCAAATAGTTTTTAATGGCTTATGTAGTGATTTTCCTAACCTTTTCCAAAGCTATGCCATCATGGAAAACTTGCCTACAATTGCAGACCTTCAAAGTGTGTTGATGGCCGAGGAGAGTAGGAAGGCTCATATCAAATCAAGGATGGAGAGGCTCTCCATCAATGATGGTGATGACAAAGCCTTATTTTTCAAGACCAAGGGAGGAGCATTCAAAAGGGAGCAAGCAAAGGATGGAGATCAAGGAGGATCCACATCCTCATCATCACAAATCAAGCCCAAGAAGGACAAATCTAAGATAAAGAGCTACTATTGTATCAAGATGGGGCATTATGCCTCGGAATGCTTCAAGAGGAAGCAAGATCAAAGCCAAGCCAACATTGGACAAGAGGAGGAAGAGAGCTATCATGAGGACTCACTCATGATGTCAACCTTTTCATCATCAAATGTCAAAGGTGAAGATCCTTGGTGGATAGATAGTGGGGCTAGCTCCCACGTGTCGGGTAAAAGGGAGTATTTTTCTCAACTCACACCTTATGTAGGACCTATAAAGTCCATTTTTACAGAAATGATCATGAATGTAAAGTTGAAGGTGTGGGATCCATTCCCTTATGCTTAGGATCCTCCAAGAAGACTAAGATAGATGGTGTTCTCTTCATTCCTAGCATCACTAAGAATTTGCTTAGCGTTGGCCAACTTTTAGATCATGGTTTCATTGTGAAGTTCTCTACTAATGTATGCAACATCAAGAAAAGTGGGATGATCATAGCAAGGGGAACAAGGTTTGGGAGGTTATTTAAGCTTGATGCTTTTGTAAATCCTAACCAAGTTGTGATGGTAGCCGAGGAGACCAAGATGACCACATTTGACTTGTGGCACAAGAGGCTTGGTCACATCAACACCAAGTCCATGGAAGCTATGTGCAAGGAGGAGCTTGATCTTGGCCTTCCAAGATCTTTGGCAAAGGAGGAAAGGGTATGTGAAGCTTGTGCCTTGGCTAAGGCACACAAGTTACCTTTTTCAAGTTCAATCACAAAGACAAGTCATCCTCTCGAGTTGATCCTCTCGGATGTGCATTTTGCTAGCACAAAGAGCAATGGTGGAGCTACAATGTTTGTCACCTTTATGGATGACTACTCAAGATATGGATGGGCATATCTACTTTCCTCTAAAGCACATGTTTCTGAGAGTTTTGTAAAGTTCAAGACTTTTGTTGAAAAGCATCATAATCACAAGATCAAGCTCTTTAGAAGTGATAATGGAGGAGAATATATCTCTAATGAGTTCAAAGACTTTTGTGATCAAGAAGAGATCAAGAAGGAGTTATCTTGCCCATACACTCCTCAACAAAATGGGGTGGCCGAGAGGAGAAATATGACACTATGTGAGTGTTCTAAAGCTCTAAGGTTAGATGCATGCCTACCTAAGTCTTTTTGGGGAGAAGCTCTCACATGTGCTAACTTCTTATGTAATAGAGTTCCATGTAGCTCTATAAATGGTAAAACATCTTATGAGTTATTGTATGGAGAAAAGCCTAATCTCAAAAGCGTGAAGGTGTTTGGATGTATTTGCTATGTACATGACAATATCTCTTTCATAAACCGAGGCCGAGTACAAGGCTCTAACAACCACAACCAAGGAAGTACTATGGATCAAGAGGTTGCTTGAGGAGCTCAAAGTGATCAGATCAGGTGTCATTCCACTCATCTACAATGACAACATCTCAGCCCAACACCTAGCATCCAATCCAATCTACCATGCAAGGAGCAAACACATAGAGATTGCTCACCACTTTGTAAGAGAAAAGGTCCAAGCTAAGGAGGTCTCATTGGAGCATGTTTCAAGTGAAGAATGCATAGCTGATATATTGACAAAGCCTCTTCAAAAGAATGCTTTTTTGAAGCTTAGATCAGCCCTTGGCTTAATTAGTAAAGCTATGTTATCATCTAGCTAGATTGTGAGGAGGAGTATTGAATTCTAGCTTGACCATTTTTGGTCACCTGCATTGTACTTGGCAAGATGGCCATGTAAATAGATGCCACACGTGCCAAATCACATAGGATGCTTTCCAATAAGTTCATTCCTCATATTACATTATGATAGCATCTTTGAAATGAGGCAAAAATGTGTTTGGATAGGCTAGAGAAATTCTAGGATCTAAAAATAGCATGTTTTTCATTGTTTTTGGATCTCGAGATCTTGACCCCAAGTTAGGGTGGATCCAATGACCTATTAGGTTAGATATTAGGGTTAGGGTATGAAAATCTCAGAGGTGCCCTGATATGCTCAGATCCGAGCTTGAAATGTATAAATACATGATGGGATCTCCATCAAATTATCAAGAAAAATTGAGTTTTTCCACTTCTATTATCATTGTCTTTTGGTGGCGAGTTCTAGCTATTGCATGTGAGTGTTTTTATGCATTAACCGCTTGGATTGGAAGGTGCTGAACTTGTTTACAAGTCTGAGAAGCTTGTTGTACTTTACTTTGGTTCATTTGATCAAATCTATGTGCCTAATGTGGAGTTAAATGCCAAATTTGCTAGTTTTGGTAACTAGTCTTGACTCTATATAGCTCATAGTTTGGATCTAGATCTTTTATTTGTGCATCCTCCATCACTTTTAGGATTGATTGGGATTGAATTTGCTGTAAAATTTTGTCACATAGGTCGAGAGCGGACCTATGCTAAGCATAGGTTTGTTCTCAACTTATGCTGAGCGTAGGTTGAGAGCAGACCTATGCTACATACACAACAACAATATCATCTACTCCAAAACAGATGTCAGGTGAAACTCACAGCTTTGCTAGCTGGACATGTGGGGGGAACATTAGGAACAAGTACTCGATTGACACCTAGCTACTCCACGGATCGTTGAAGGGCAAATGAAATGCCGAGGATAGGTCTGGTGACCTTTCCATAATAATTTGCTCCACAACGCCACTAACTTGGAAAGTAACATATTAAATGTGCTTTGAATCTTTTCACAGTTGCAGACTTAGGAGTAAGACATTGTGTCTCCATATATGCTTGGTCCTCGAAGCAAGGAAAGGGACCAGACAAATAAATGGCTTGCACCAATGCCACCAAGTTTGAAAAGCAAGAACTAAAATTTTGATATTATATTCCCATGGCAGCCTCCAAAATACCATAACAAGTGATAATAGACCAATAAAATCTATACTATATAGTAATCGAAGGGAAGGTTCAATAAATGTCAACTAGTCTGGTAATTCTCTACACTTCCTGATATTTTTGTAGTAAAAGTCTATGCGTAAGACCATAAAAGAGCACAATTAATGAGGCATCATTTCACAAAAAATTCAAATTCAACTTGAAACATACTTAAATAGATAGTGTGGTCTCTTTCATGAACTGTAACACAAACTAGGGCAAATACACAAAATATCTTGCGCCGCTTTAGATAAAATCAACGACAAATAAATACAATAATTATAAAGGAAATCTCTGATGCCTAGATGAGAAGTTAAATTACCGTTTGGACAGGAATTGAGAAGCCAACATTGGAAGAGGCTCCCGAAGTGGAATAAATAGCTATATTGATGCCTATTCAATTCTCAGAACTATCTAGGAGAGGTTCTCCACAATTGCCAGAATTTATTGCTGCATCAGTTTGAATCACGTCCTTTATTGGGCGGCCAGTTGCAGCAGAGGTAACTTCTCGTCGAAGTCCGCTGAGTTTGCCAAGAAGCATAACAAAAGCGTAGTTAAAAGTTGTGTAACTAGTAAGCTAGGAAATTTATGCAGACTATAATCTTGTGCTTGATTAATTTATGAGACTGCCAATGAACTCGTTCAGTATGCCAGCCAAAGTTGCATCAAACCGTGATTTGAACCGCCTGCCATGGTTTGAACCATCGAACCATTCGGAACTGGTTGGAACTGGGAACCATCTCAAACCGGTTTGAACCATTTTTGCTCCAAGCCAAAAAAAAAACAAACGGTTTGAACCGTTTGCCGATTCAACCGGTTTGAATTGAGATGAACAGGAACGAATCGACTGATTCGAATCGGCTTGCAACATTGATTATATGCACAAAAAGGAGAGGCTTAATTGATTCGGAACATGACCTTTGAAAAGTGGTGAGACAACACATACCTGATAACTCATGTTGTAAGCGTGTAATCAAGTCCAAATTGCAAGAAATATTAGCAAGTACGGATATTAGCAAGCTCAAGTTAAGACAAACTTAACAACATGTATAGTTGTAGATTGTGGATTTTTGTACGTTTGTGCAAACGTATAATAAATTTAACTTTATTCATTGACTAGTAAAGTGTGCCCACCGATGGCGGACGTGCTTCGCGCGCATGCATGCGTGTGTGTGTGCATGCGTGCGTGCATGCATGCGTGTGTGTGCGTGCCCTAATGGCTTTCTTTCTGGCACCAAGGACGTTTTTATGCATGAACGTCATCACAAAAACCTCTCGTATGTACACCAATTGAACTAAAAAAAATAATGCAACAACAAATTTATATTCATTTTAGTACATAGTGGGTTAGTCCGTCATTGACGGGTGGTCGACAATTTGGGTGGCGGATTGTGGTCGAGACAGGTGGATAATGCTCATGTCGGTGGGCGATTGATGATCTACTTAGCCATCCTCCCCCTCCCCGTGGTCTGTGGCACAACATTCTTTTTATTTTCAATTTTTTCTACAAGACGACGCATTGCATGTGCCCCTCCATGTTGCCGAGAGAGTGGAAAATGTAAAGGGGGGGTGGGGGGGTTTGTGCCAAGGCCCACCTCCCTCCCCCCAAAAAAATGAGGTGAGACAAGGGTGGGAGAATGTAGCCCTCTCCCCACCCTAAAAAAAGGAATGTGTGGGGAGGCTAAGTCCTCCCCTTCCTACCCCCACTCCCACCGACACCCCCAAAAAAAAAAAACTTTATTGTGGGGCTTGGAGATGGGGCCTCTTTATGTTTTCAAAGGGAGGGGAGGGGGTGCAAAAGAAATAAAGAGCCCCCTTAAGAAAACAACTTTCCCTCACAAATCAAAGATCGAATGTGGCCGCAGGTCGCCTCATTGTGGCCTATCATATAAGCATGCCACATGGCAAACCATGCAGGCTTGGGGTTTGCCACATGGCAAGCCACATAGGCCTACCATAGGCTTGTGTAGCAGGCCACATATTAATGTCATAGGATTGTTATCTGCCAAGCTTGTCATAGGCTGCAACGTGGCAAGCCACGTAGGTCGGACACATGGAAAATTATGCAGACTTGGGGTTGTCACGTGGCAAACTACATAGGCATATCATAGGCTTGCGTGGCGAACCAACCAGGCTCTACCACATAGTCTTGAGTGGAGAGAGAGAGAGAGAGAGAGAGAGAGAGAGAGAGAGAGAGAGAGAGAGAGAGAGAGAGAGAGAGAGAGAGAGAGAGAGAGAGAGAGAGAGATGTGTGGGGCTAGTGATAGTTGCCACATGGCAAGCCACATAAGCTTGCCACGTGTGAAACCATGTAGGCTTGGGACTTGTCACATGGAAAGCCACGTAAGATTACCATAGGCTTGTGTAGGAGGCCACATAGGCATGTCATAGGTCTGCTATCTACCAAGCCTGTCGCAGACCATGTGGCAAGCCATGTAGGCCCACCCCATGGCAAGTCATGCAAGCGTGGGGTTTGCCACGTGGCAAACCACGTAGTTCTAACATAGGCTTGTATGGCAAGCCAACCGGGCTCTGCCACGTAGGCCTGACTGGACATAGAGAGAATTGAGTCTTGAAAGTTGCCACATGGCAAGCCACGTTGGCCTACCACGTGAAAAATCATAGCAGTTAGAGGTGCTCAAAATATGTGCAAGACCATTACTAAGGAAACAGGAGTATGCTATGTGACATTCTTCGTCATCTTTGGCATTCAACAAGTGGACTATTGATAGTGTTATGCAATCTGACACTCAATCATCGAGGATCTTACAATATCTTAGCTTAGATTGCAGATTTCTTTGCTTCAGACATACAAAACAAACCTGCATAGAAATTTTGTCAAATTGGTAAAGACTTGTGGCATCTGTGGCTTGTGGCCCATCCCATGTTTGTAGACTATAGTTGCCAAGTTGTCGCATGACTTGTTTTCTGGAGATTGATGATGAGTTTTTGCATACCAAGTGATATGGAAACTCTAAAAGCATAGCTGGGTATATGAAATTAACGGTTGCAATGTATGTACAAACTCTAGTAGAAAATGACTAGCAAAAGATGACCACTAGGAAGATTGAAGAGCTGGCAAAGTCTGTAAGGATGGTAATGTGGCACTTCGGCTTTGCTACAAATCATATGTGACCTCATTGCTACTTTGAGTTGAGTTAAATGCGACCAATCACAAGTCAAAAGGCATGTAGATTATATTTTATGTATGTATCACTATAAGTGTAACCAAAGAGATCCCACTTCAAACGTGTCTCTTGAGTTTGGAAACACCTTTTCCTAGAGACTAGGAAGGAATATGCCTTTCCCAAACTTTAGAAAGATCAATCTCACACTAAAACTGGGGCCTGAGAACTGAACTCCTAGTTAGGTGTATGATGATATACATCTAGGTGTTGGTCTCCAAGACACAACAATTGTGAACTCATAACAACATGACAAGTGTCGGAGATCGTAAACTTTATGTTGCAAGTATCTACTCTGCATAAAGAATGGAGACAAGAATATCACCCATTATGCTACCATCACTACCACTCTTGTATATAACATTCTCTTGTATGGTTTTCAGGGGGTGCTTAAACTTGGGTCCAAAGAAACTTTGGATGCCAAGCAAACCAAGTAACCCATTCCCCCTAGACAATTATACATAAGCCTTAAGGATTGCAAAGCAAATGTACACCTAGTAATTTCTTCATGTAGCAAAGAGCAAGAAAAGAAAAAATAAGCTGCCTTCATGTGAAAGGGAAACCCTAAGGCATCTTCTACATTTTTAAGGAAGCAATGTTCATCAAAGACAACTGTATTTAGGTTCAGCCCAATGCGTTTCTCAACAAATAAACGTTGTAGGCTCAACGATCACTCCTCAGTAGGGCAGGAGGAGATGAAAAAGTGATTTGACAGATTTGATTGTTGTTGTTGTTGCTGATTTTGCATATTATCAATCCTCTTCTGTGACTGTACTCAAATCACATAATTTGTTTTGAGTATGCAATTATATTCAGCGGTCCTTAATGCATGAGCTATGATTTTCGTCGGCATTTTCTATCTTACTGTCCTTGACGTCGAGATCATTCTTGCTGATAGTCAGTAGCAGCCTACATCGGGGAAGTCAGTTGATACCAACACTAGAGTGTCAAGCCATAGCTTTGACAATCATCCTACCTTGTTGTTGTCATCAACCTGTTCCACATCATTTGTCATCTCTTTCCCCAACAACCAGCACATAAATCTATGGAGATTGGATGATTGTTATTTTCTAGCAAGAGATGCTAGAAATAGGAGCATTTAACTCAAGAGTATCTTGTGCATTTTCATGTTTCCAGCCATTGACAAGTTTATCTTTTATCATATTCAATCCCATTACGATATGCAAATGGCCCATACTTTCATGCCACAACTAGTTGCTATTGATTTCTACTCCAAATGTCAATACATAGGCTAGCTATGAGGGCTTTGCCTCAACTTCAAACTTCTAATCTACTTGTGTTAGAAGATTCCTATGTGAATCTTCTAACATATTCCAGTTGTCATAATCATATGAAGGATATTCAAAAGCGTAATTACAGCCTTGCGACTACATAGACCGTTGACAAAAATATCGACAAGTGAGCTTCAGAACCCACATCTATTAGCAGGAGCATCACCATCAATAAAAGTCGACAAGTAGCGAACTCGGCCAACAAGCAAAAACAAATCCCATTGCCTCACAAACATACTTTACGACTAAGAACAAGAACATGGCCAAGTTAGCAAAAGTTATAAGATCTACCAAAAATGTAAAGTCAGACACTCATAGAAGGTGCAATGTACTCACAAGCCAAAGGCGTGAGAATTAGAGGTAGACTAGCTCTCAATTGGGCCCAAATGAAAAGGGACCCAAGTAGTTAAAAATGAATTTGGTTTAAGCTTTTTTTTTAAAAGTCAAGTTGTTAAGGCACATGGTTTTGGTTCCACCAAAAATCCTAACCCTAGCAATTTCTATATAAGGGCATTTGACATCATTTTTGTAGTTACCTTCTTCATTTGTTAAGGGGAGAGAGAGAGAGAGAGAGAGAGAGAGAGAGAGAGAGAGAGAGAGAGAGAGAGAGAGAGAGAGAGAGGAGAGAGAGAGAGAGAGAGAGAGAGAGAGAGAGAGAGAGAGAGAGAGAGAGAGAGAGAGAGAGAGAGAGAGAGAGAGAGAGAGAGAGAGAGAGAGAGAGAGAGAGAGAGAGAGAGAGAGAGAGAGAATCTCCTCCCCTTTCTACTTTCATTGTCTAAGGGCCTCCTTTATGTGTGTATGTGATTATTATTTGTGGATGATGAATGCATGACCTTGCCTTTGTTTATTCATGCTATCACAATCAAGAACTATTAATAGCGCAAGCATTCATCTCATCTAGTCTCTAAAATCAATTCACAAGATCCACATACAACCAAAATAGGTGTTAGATCCACAAACATGGAATGATCAACAAGATCCTTAGGTAGGTTTTGAATATGTTGTTCACCTCCCTTGAGAAGATCAATCTCTTGAGTAGAAGATCTAGAGCCAAAGATGTCTAAATAACCAAGACAAAGCCAAAGCAAGAGAAAGAGAAACCAATATAGAAAAGAACAAAAAGAAAGAGGCAAAAGGATGAACAACACTCCAAATCTAGGCCTATTCCACATTTAGATCTCAAGTTGAGCTTGACAACCTTAGCAAGCCTAGGTTCTCCCTCCCATTACGTACTTTACCCCCTCCCCATTGGATCAATACTCGATACTCACCCGATTGTAGATCCATAAACCCCTTCTTTTCCCTCTAGATTCACATCCATAAGGAGGCACATAAAGAGTACAACATTTGTTTTGGCATTTTTGCCAAGGAGAGGGTGTTAAACTATTTTTGGAAGTCAATTTCGTTTGTATTTTTTTGCCATTTTTGCTCATTTTTGACAAGTTTGTTACTCGCACTTCTTTATTTTGCAAGTTACAATAGAATCTATCCTATCACTTCACCCTCTCTTTTTTAAAAAAAAATTCAAATTCTACAAAAGTTAGTTGGAGAGATGACCCATAAAATTATTTTCAATCATGAAAAGTCAATAATGCGTGCCTTCCAGAAGGATCCACTCAATTACAACCAAGACTTTTCTTTCAAATACTTTCAACCCAACTAGCTACCATCATCCATCTTAAATCCATCTATGCAAAAGAGATAACATGGGTTTAAGAAATTGAAATACAATCACCCTAGAATTCAATTGAATTCCAATCCTTATTCATACAAGTAGTAATTCACATGATGATAACAGTCCTTCAGAAGAATAACTGTGAAAGATTTCAGATCCTTAAGATCCAATCTACTTGAATGATCTTTGGTTAGAAAGAAAAATACACTACCAATCTCACCAATGTAGAAAAATCAACATCTGCACACAAATTGAGATGCAAACACCAATAGAACTTGATCAAACTTGAATCAGATGATTATGTACTGTTGCTGTCCGTACAAAACCAGCAAGCTACTGTATTTCACACGTGTGGATCCAAAAATAGCAAATATAGATCATTCTACACATAGAATTGCAAGCAATCACCAAGAGAACCATGTATAAGAATGAAATGAGATAGAGAAGAGAAAAGATTGCACCAATGGATAGTAGAACCCAAGAGAACCATGTTTAAGAATGAAATGAGATAGAGAAGAGAAAAGATTGCTCTCTCCATGAATTACATCCTTTTATAACAGGTCCAAACCCTATTTGGCCACTTGGCTTTCCCACCAAAATGCTAACCCTACTAATTTTGGGTCTAGATTCAATGTACCCAACTATTCAAATTGAATATACTCAAACTCGCATTCTAACTTTCCCACACTTTCAAAAAGTGTCTATTCAAATGAAATTTAGACTAATGAACTTTGAAAAGTCAACCTCTAAGTCTAAAACAAGTTTTGGCCTCAATATGCCAAATATGGAAATATAGCAAAATGTGATGAAACTAGTTGAATCTTTCACACTCCCTCTTCAACTAGTTTTAGCATAGACTTTGATAATACTCCAAGTGAAGTCCTATGCTTCATGAACAAGTCTTTTCCCAATCCTTTGGTGAAGATATCAGCTACACATTTCCTTGAAGACACATGTTGAAGCTCCACCTCCTTTGCAATGACTCGCTCCCTCACAAAATGATATTGTATCTCAATATGCTTGCTCCTAGCATAGTTTTTGACAATAGAGCTTTGATCCATCATAAAAATGATCTTCTTCCTAAGAATAGACCTTCTTTCAATGATCATGTAATGATCAAAATAGAAACAACCATAATTGATATAGAGAATAGTGTCCACTCTGGATGCTTCACTGTTTTTTACATCAATTTTACATATCAAGATGTAACTAGAATATGAAGAATCAAATAGAATGTAAATGAAATGATTTCACTATGCTTCCAACTCTGAACTCTCTGAAAAAATACAACAAACAAACAATAAATGTGAGTGATCAACTTTTGCTTGCATGTCTCCTCCTCCTTTGTCCTTTGTTGCCTTGTGTCCACCATGATACTCCATGACTGAGCCTCCATCTTCATCTTGCCATAAGATGTCATCATACCTTGATGACTTGACCATGAATGAGTGACATAATGAAACTCCAATAGCTTCATTTCCATCAGCAAAACCAGCCAAGAATGCTAGTACAAATCCAACATCAAAACAATGCTCACCAATGTAGCTAGTTTTACCATATCTTGACAATTTGCACACATCCACATGAAATTGCTCGAACATGAGATAGAACAAGTAAAGTAAACTTGAACAACACTTCCTTGTTGCTCCTTTGACCTTACTTGAGTCTTCAATATGCTGCAAAAACAGATCCATAACATCTTTGCCAATTACCTCTCCTTTGATGCTCTTGACTAGCTCCAAGCCTGGATTCGTGCAGAATTGGCTCATCTTGGACACTTTATAGGCAATGTCAGGTTGTGTGTTGTCTGCAAGGTACCTTTTGACTAGTTGAAGCGCTTTGAGATCAACCTCTTGATCTTCAACCTGACCATCAAAGTCATTGAACAAACTTTGTTTTCCAGATACGTTACTTGATTTTACAGCAAGATAACATCCATCCACTTGCATAGCTCCATGTACACAAGAAGATCCTCCAAAAGATGTTTCACTCTTCATAAGAGCTTGATAATCAAGATCCATTGCTTGGATCCACTCCTCTTCTTTCCTTGCTTGATCTACACTTGTAGGCTCATCCAAAGAGGTTAGGAAAGCAACATAATTTCCAGAAACTACTTGCTTACCCTTTTGATCATATGTGAGCCTTGAAGGTACTTGTCTTTCTCTTGATGTTCTCCTTGGCTTTTGACTTGATGAAGGTCCATCATCACCGCCATCCAAAATAAGATCCTTCTCATCAAAATCAAGAATGTTAGATCCATCCACTCTACCATCAATCATGCTTGAAGACACCTTTGGAATGTTCCTCTCATAAAAATGACATCTCTACCAACAATCACTTTGTTAGTAGAAGGAACATAAACCTTGTAGGCTTTTCTCACCTTTATATCCAACAAAAATATCTCTTCTTGAAGATGGATCTTCCTTGGTCCTATCATCAAGAGTAATGTTGACATAGCATGTGCATCCAAAGGTTCTTAGAAAGTTAACACTCGTCCTCCTCTTGAATAGCATCTCAAAAGGTGTCCTTCCATCCAAAATAGCACTCAGCCACCTATTGCACAAGAAATTGGCACAAACAAAGCTTGATCCCAAAATGGTTTGTCAAGATTAGCACTTAACCTCATAGCTTTAGCACTTTCACATAAAGTCCTATTCTTCCTTTCAGCCACTCCATTTTGTTGTGGGGTCCTTGATGTTGTATGCTTCCTCTTGATCCCATGCTCATCACAAAAGGCCTTGAACTTGTTAGATATGTACTCACCACCATTGTCACCTCTCAAGCACTTGATCTTTGTGAAAAATTGGTTCTCCCTTGCATTCTTGAACTTGACAAAGACATCATACACTTCATCCTTGCTCTTTAGTAGATAGATCCAACAAAATCTACTAAAACCATCAATGAATATTACATACATCTCCACTATTGCTAATTGTAGTAAACCCATGAATATCCGAATGTACAAGTTGAACAAGCTTTGTAGATCTAGAAATAGATCTAGTATAAGGTAGTCTATGTGACTTAGACAAAGCACAAGACTCACAAACATGCTTGACACTCCCATCCTTTTGTGCCAAACCTCTTGAATAAAAATTTGCTCCCTTGCAACACATCCAACTTGGTTAGCAGTAACACAAGCATCAAATTTGAGCAACTTTCCTTGTCTTTTACCTTTTCCAATCAAGACATCCTTCCTTTTGATCAAACAAGCATCTCCATCAAACTCCACCTTGAGGCCCTTACTTAGCATTTGACTCACACTAAGCAAATTCTTGGTAATAGATGGAATAAACAAGACATCCTCCAAATGAACATTCCTATTTGTAGAGAGAGAAATAGGAACTGTGCCAATCCCTTTGACTGCACCCTCTTGTGTAGATCACCCTCTTGTCATCTCCATATGCCAACAAAGAAGTGAAGTACTCTTTGTGAAAGGTCATGCGTGAACTTGCTGATCTAGATCTCCATCATTAGCAAGCACACATGAAGACATCACAAAAGCATCATCATTTGCATTTGAACATCCAAGCCATCCTCATCAAGAGTAAGATTACCTTGCTTGTCTCCTTGATCTCTCTTCTTCTTGTAGCACTCACTTGCAAAGTGTCCTTTGATGCCACAATAGAAGCACTTGAGCTTTGATCTATCCTTCTTTTTGCCACTTGAAGAAGCATCCACTTGATCTTGCCCTTTAGACCACTTACTTTTAATTTTGCCCTTGAATTTGCCCTTTTTGAACATAGCATCCTCTTGAAGTGTTGATGTAGATCCACCTCTTGCTTGAAGCCTATATTCCTCATTTATCAGGTTCTCTTGAAGATCCATCAAACTTGGAAAAGTCTTTTGAATAGCAATACTTTGAACAATGTTAGCATGAGCATCCAACAAGCCATTAAGAATCACTTGAATAAGCTCTCCTTCCTTAATGCTTTCATCTATGCAAGCTAACTCATCATTCAATGCTTTCATTCTCAAAACAAAAGTACTTGGACTTTCTTCATTCTTTTGCAAACAAGAAAATATTTGCCTTCTTAGAGTCAACACTCTAGAAGTAGACTTGGATTCATAAAGCTTCTTCAATGAATTCCAAGCTTCCAAAGATGATGTGCACTTACCAACTTCCTTGAGAAGTTCATTGGTAACATTCATCTTTATCATGTGTAGAGCCTTCTTGGCCCTCTTGTCATGCCTCAATTGATCTTGTTGTGTTGCTGGTCTCTCCTCCAAACCTACAACAAAATCTAAAACATCATTCATCTCAAGAAGTGACTCCATCCTCACTTTCCACAATGAATAGTTACTTGAGGTAAGCCTATCATTGGCTTCCAGCATGACTCCAATTGAGGTTGCCATGTAGCAATGACCTGATCTTCTCTTTCAACCTGCTTCAATGCACAAAGCACTCCTTTGAACAACAACAAATGCTTTCAAAATAAATCACCAAGATTTGAAAATATCTCACAAATTCTCTTCTAGCACTTATCCAAGCAAATCAACACATAGAATCATGGAATCTTGATGAATCTATGATCTATCCTCAATCTAATGACTTTTGCCACTTTCTAAGATTGAAACACACTCAAATGAAGTCCAGCAACCTCACTATCTAGAGATCCAATCAAAATTAGGGTTTTGACAAAATCACAAAAAATTGACTATTTTAAATCTACATGCAAATGCTGAAAATTTGATATGTAATCTATAAGCCACCACTTAGGCTGATCCAATGATCCAAAAATCGGCCAAATCCAGTATGTGAATTCAAAAATCGGAATTGAACAAGTATATTGACCTATTTAGTGTTTTGATCTACAAAAGATCCAATCTACAAAAGCAAAAAATCCGATTTTAATGTAGAATCCTCTCTAGCATGCTCTAGACTTGATATCTTCACCAAATCATTAATAGATCTGATTTCCTCATTCATAACCTGAAACACAAGCTCTGATACCATGTGAAAGATTTCAGATCCTTAAGATCCAATCTACTTGAATGATCTTTGGTTAGAGAGATAAATACACTACCAATCTCACCAATGTAGAAAAATCAGCATCTACACACAAATTGAGATGCAAACACCAATAGAGCTTGATCAAACTTGAATGAAATGATTATGTACTGTTGCTTTCCGTACAAAACCAACAAGCTATTGTATTTCACACTTGTGGATCCAAAAATAGCAAATATAGATCATTCTACACATAGAATTGCAAGCAATCACCAAGATAGTGCACCAATGGATAGTACAACCCAAGAGAACCATGTATAAGCATGAAATGAGATAGAGAAGAGAGAAGATTGCTCTCTATGCCTCCAACTGTTTTCAGGATGCTCATTACTTGAACGATTTATTAAGTCTGAGCATAAGAAATCTAAGACATTGCTCATTGCCAATCGAGGGTTCTGGTTCCATCATATTCACAGAAGGAACATGTTGTACTAGAAGAGCTGTCAAGGCTAATCATTTTGAAAAACCAAGGCCATGGGCCTTACCATCAGGTCTCTTCCAATTAGGATTTTCTCAATATTGGAACTTAGCATATCTTTGTTGAATAACCTGAGAATTAAACGAACAAAAAGATGTCTCATATCCAGAAGAATTGCATAGATGAAAATAAGTATCTGTCATATGCCTTTTCATTGTTGGACACTCATTTATGGTGTGATTTTCAACACAGATCAAATACCACACATTTTCTCTGCTCTTCCAATACTTTCAACTTTGCATGAACAATGATTGGCTAGAGAATATTTTAGTCATCTTATCAGTTGTTTTATCGCTCTTAGCTTGCTGCTCTTCCAATACTTTCAACTTTGCACGAACAATGGCTGCATCTTCTCTAGCTGCATCCGTTCTTTTTGACCAAGTTTTTTGAACTCATTCATCATCAACTCGACTGTTGCATTGATGTTCGTAGATGAAATAGTTGTGGATGCTGTAGTCATTTGCCCAACTGTATATGACAAAATTCCAATAGTTGGTTCATCATCTCAATTTTCATCCTCTTCACGTATTGCATCATCCATTGCATATTGTAATGACTTATAATCTGCTCGATGTTTGAGTTCACGTCTGATCCTCTTCGGTAGACCTACTAAGAACCACATAATCATAGTATCATTATTAATCAGTTTAGGATCACAGTTTGATTTGAGATGCTTGATGTGTTCAACGTAATCTCACACCCCCTCCCTCTTTCCCATTTTAATTTTTACTTGAAAGTAGGAAAGGATCTTCCAAGAACTTCTTGGATTTAAATATTATAATTAGGACAGCTTTAACTACTTCCTAATCAGATCGTTATGTCAAGTCTTGATTGTAAAACCAATATTGAACCGTTCCAGTTGAGGACATAGGAAATAATTTAAGTTTATCCTCTGGATTTACTTCACCATAGACCTCACATAATTCAGCAAAGATTTTGAGAAATCTAACTAGATCAAGTAACCCATTATACTTTGGCAATTCTAAACGAGGAGTTCTTCTAATAGTAGGACATGGTGGCAACTCCACTTTAGGTTTTGAATCTGAGTCTAACATTCTTTTGAATAACTTCAGAACAATAATGAGATTGGATCTAGATTTTTCAATTAACATCTCTAATCAGTTTTGTAAAACTTTATCACTTGACAATAATCAGATTTGATTTTGGAAAAAAGATCTTGATCAAGTGATCACCACTCTAGAAATAAAAATATATCAGAACGTGATCGCCAATTGTTGCACCTGCCTCCATCTTGAGAGTATGTAACTTTGTTTTGCAAATATACAAGTCTGGCTGAATCCACTGTTTCAAACATAGACTTCAGAATAGTCCAAGGATCCACTGCATCCCTTGCATTACAAATGTGAGGAATAATATTGTCCTTGACAGAAAGATTGATCATCCTATGAGCTTTCTATCTCCTATTCATGTAGTCCTTCAATTCAAGATCAGATGTTGGTACAGGCTCTGTACCTATCATCAACTCCCATCAATTCTTGTCCATCAAGATGTTAGTCATCTTGAACTTCCACAGTCTGTAGTTTATGCCATCAAGCTTGCTAGATTCACCCAGCAAACTCTCCCCAAGACTAGCCATGCTATAATATGTGCTCAAACAGAAGCTCAACTTGAAAAAGATCAGAAAAGAAACAACTTCCAGCAACTAGGGTATGTAGCCACTTCAAGGCAACCCTTCAGCTCCTGATTTTGACTTTGCCACTTGGTATGGCCTCACTAGCACATGCACTAGGCCCCACTGGTTCAGTAACCAAAAGCCCCTACAGAATATGCGCCCTACTTTTGTGTAAGCTCCTCCAGAAAGACCTTCCAAAACTCGGCCAGGATTAGAAAGTTTTTCGATCATCCCACTCCTCTTGTCAACAGCACTCCAACAGTGCAAGACTCAACCTGATCTGACTCCTGTAGATCAAAAGTGCCCTCTTTCAAGATTGAGGTGCTTGTAGAAGATGAGAATCTTCTCAAGAATCTAAGCACTAAAGTTTCTCTCACTCATAGACTCACAGGCTAGACAACCTGCTCTGATACCATGATGATTTGCAAGACCCAGCTATGGAGTATCTTAACCTCAATACTAGATCAACTATGAAATCTTGAGAAACAAAGCTATGGAAAACATCACATACAAGGAGAATTGCATAAGCACCTCACAACACCAAAAGTTAGAAGAAGAAACGAATTGCTAGAGAGAGAGAGAGAGAGAGGAGGGCGTGGGTCCTCCAAATCCCTTGTGAGGCAAGCACCTCAATTACATGCATAGAAGATCTAAGGTCAACCATAGGAGTGAGCTACTTGGCCAAGTGGGCCACTTGCACTAATTTACTCAACTTACAAAAGGGGGGTCTCATGTATTTAATTAAAAACATGCCCCATGAGTTATGTACAACTTACAACTTAACTAGTGCTTAGCGAAAGGGGTAAAATAGGCATTACGCTTCAACATGAATATGTTTTTATTACATTGTCATCAGTGATCTACCTCCTTATTTTAGCTTGTATTTATGATCAATGCTATTGCTTTATGACATGCACTCAAGGGCCAGCGACCAACTGCTGTCACAAAGGATTTTTTTGCTTGAAGTCGCTATCCCACAATGCACTTGGATCGCGATCCATCGTTGTCCTGATTGCGCCCAATCTCACTTTATAATGTTTCACAAAATGAGTTGATAAGTAGAATGCTTGCTGCTTGTGTGGACAACAAATTCACACATATGTTTTTTGAGGAATTTTGTAGGTAATGATTGCAACCTACGGTTGTTGTTGCAGTGATGGAGCAATGGCTCTCACATACTTTTTTTTGGATTGACTTTGGCCTTTTTGTTGAAGTGGAGTTCAACAAGTTCTTGACGATATCCTCATCGACTAACCTAGTTGAATGGGAAGCTCCTTCTCCATCCTCGTGGTCATGGTGGCCAATGTGTATTGCCATTCTTGTGTACAAGACATCATTTGGAAGACAATAGTATATTTTTGCTTGGCATACATTTGTGCAAACTGGAGTGATGTCACAGTGAAGACATCTCAATGTGCTTGCATTAGATGGGATGTGTTGACTTATACTACACTGAAATTTTGCCAATGGAATGTGACATATCAAGACCTAAGTGAGAAGTTGACACCTCATGGTAGGGAGTCTCACTATATGTTGTCTAAATCCTTTGTATTCTCATGCAAATAATGTCATTTCAAGATTTCTAAATTTTGCAACCTCAAGCCCTCTCCTCATATCTCCCTATCCAATATGATGGTGAGTTATTATGCAAGAATGATAGTAGTGTGTGTTGTGTGGTATTTGTAATTCCATTGTCTGCAAGTTGAAGCTTCAAAAGTGAAGCAAGCTTGTGGCCTCACTAATGGAGCCTCCCCTTGACTCTTACATTTGTGGATAGATGATGTGAATGATAGCAGTGATCATAGTTCATTGTGGCAGGCTAATTTTAGGAGAGAATAATAAACGGAAGTGTGAATAGGACTTTTAAAGGTGATGGTGAGGTGTAAAATGTTTTCTTAAAATTTTTGGGTTGAAAGATTACGAGGGAAGAATGGATGCATTTTTAAGGTAGTGTAGTAGTCTGGATGTGTGGATGATCATGGTTCTAAGGAAGTAATGTAAGAGGGTTATGACAATTTAAGAGAGTAAAAATGATGAACCATTGGAAAAAACACAAAATAGTGTTGCCCAAAGCCACAAACATAAAATCTAGTGTAGTGCACTTCACACTAGCTCCTTGTCAGACTAAACCTTCCCTCTACAACAACACCCACTAAGAAATTTTTCCTCTACCATCCTAAGTTTGGTTAATGAAGTATTGCAATAATTAGACTAAAGAAACTGAGCCCACCTCTTTTATGTAGTGCATCTCCTTCAATTAGCATGTTGTTTTAGAGCCTCATGAACTACCAAACTTGGTCACACAACATTTCATTTTCCTCCATACGATTACTCCTCTAAACAAAAAACATCTAGATTGGCTCAAATCTAAAAGAATCACAAAGGAATGTGTTTTCTTTGATAATTGCACTATTGACAATACTTCTAGTGATAACAGTCTGATTGAGATTACTAAATGTTATAATTTGATGACATAAGTTAATGTTGAACTAGCAATACCTCCAAGTGTCTATGATCTTGTGATGAATCTTTCCTTATCTAGCAAATTGTGTAGGTTGTTTCAATTGTGTGGAGCACCATTGAAAGTTTCTGAGTTACCAACAATGTATAACGACAATGTTGCATTTGAGCTGCCAGCATCAACAATCAATAGTATGGAAGGCATGAAGCATGCATTTGATGGACACAAATGGTTAAAATTTAAGACCACTATCATGCAGACTCGATTTTAATGGAATAATAAGGCTATCTGATTGTGCAGGTGGTTTTGTTTGCAATAATCCAACATGTGGTTATCTAGAACTTGGCAACTACAGTCTACAAAAATGGGAGGGGACACAAGCCACAAGTCTTTACCAATTTGACAAAATTTCTCTGTAGGTTTGTTTTATACATCTAAAGCAGAGAAACCTGCAATCTAAGCTAAGATATTGTAAGATCCTCGATGTTTGAGTGTCAAATTGCATAACACTATCGATAGTCCACTTGTTGAATGCCAAAGATGACAAAGAATGTCACATAACATACTCCTATTTCCTTAGTGATGGTCTTGCACATATTTTGAGCACCTCTAACTATTGTTTTGTAAAAACATATGAGGCCACCAACCCCCTCACAAACAGTATATGAAAAGGCTTGACATTGCCATCTAGTCAGTAGAAAAATGGTTCTTACTACACAAAGAGTTAGTGACCGGGACAAGGTCCAAATCACTTAGATATATGTGTTCACGACCTTCTATATTCTAGTAGGGGGTTGGAGATTTTTTGTAGCCTTTTATTGGGCTCGCTTAGCCATTTTATGTGTCGAGTCCTTGAGTGTGGCTTTGTGAAAAAACTGACAAGGTCCAAATCACTTAGATATATGTGTTCACAACCTTCTATATTCTAGTAGGGGGTTGGAGATTCTAGGTAGCCTTTTATTGGGCTCGCTTAGCTGTTTTCTGTGTCGAGTCCTTGAGTGTGGCTTTGTGAAAAAACTTCAATAGGCATGGTTCGTTTGTAGCTGCAAGTAATTAGTTTTCTGTCTTTGTTGGTTGTTGGAGAATCATGAATTTATAAAAGAGTGCTACTTGTGATGCTATGTTGTGAATGTATCATAACTAGCTCAGTGCAGACATTTGAAAGGATAAAATGTTACTCATGCTTTTCCTCAATGTACAAGCTTCTTGCTCATTATGAAAGCTAGCTATCAAGGTAGTTAGTCTGAAGATTTCTTTCTTATTTTCAGCTCAAGTAGCTTTGTTGTGGTGTCCTGCATTTGATCAGTACATTTGTAGTTCTTTCTCAAGTCATTTTGATTTCTTTTCAGAAATGTTGCACTTCCTTTTAGTACCTTTGTTGTTTAGCATGTAACTTTTATATGAATAGGTATACACATACACAGAGATACAAATATATCAATGAATAAAGATAAATTTATTACACGTCTACACAAACGTACAAAAATCCAGTCTTACAGCTATACATGTTGCTAACTTTGTCTTAACTTGAGCTTGCTAATATCTATACTTGCTAATATTTCTTGTAGTTTTAGACATGATCACACGCTTACAACATGAGTTATCAGGTATGTGTTGTCTCACCACTTTTCAAAGGTCATGTTCTGAAGCAGTGCTCGTGAAACCTCTTGACACTTACCCTAACAAAATCTGGTATAAACTTGGAGTTCTCGGAATCATATTTTTTTTTCCTTCAAAATCCTGAACTTCGAAAAAGATGACCTCACTTTTCTTGCACAAATTTTTTTCGAAAGTCTAAAACTACAACTTTCCTTTTGAAAACTTAAATTTCCTACATACATTTCTTTTTGTCTTCCTTCATAAATGTCTTTATTTAGGAATTTGAATCCTTTAAGTTTCCATTTACACACTCATATTTCCTGTATATATGTACAGTTTACACTCATTGAGTGCAAACCACACAGCTATGCTCTCATATTACTCTAAAATGAAACATACAAAAAACTCTCATATTTGCTTAAGCTTGTGTCGCAATGACTGCAAATTTGCAAAATGTACGAATTTTTTGAAGTGCAATTTGAAAGTGAATGCATTGATAAAATCATACGAGGTAAAATTAACCAACATCGAACCACACCAACACATTATGCAACACATAAAATATTAAACACTATAAAGAAATGGTTCCATCAAATTCATAAATCCAGTAGGATTTACATTTGATGTTGATTCATGGCAAAACAATACATGATAGGCATCTTCAAAATCACAGTATTGCTCAAAATCACAAAACTGTCTATTCAATATTGTCGTTGATAAAAAATTGAACAATATGGTTCTAGATTTACTTCACACACAGGCAAGAGTGAACTCTTGTATGATTCCATGGTTTAGGAAGTACCATCCTTTGAGACTTGATAATAATTGGCACTCCCATGAGTTGCCTTTTTAAAGCTTACAAAATTATGCTAGTGTACGAGTAACTACTCCAAAAGCTTCATCAAAACTTCTTAACATCATAGCAAACATAACAAAATAGTATCATATATATCGGTGCCATACACTCGACCATCATGTACAATAGATGGTTTCCACTCTGCTTTACATATATAATCAACATCACGTGATTCTAAATTATCAGTCCTCTCGCCTTCCCATCAGGTTCGCTGAAATATTCACTTCACAATCTGGAGACAAACGCTGAAATACACTTTACAATCTGGAGACAAAACCACAATTTAGTATCCTTCTTTGAAGCATTTACATTATAACAAATTTAACTGAAAAAAAAAAAAGTAATGGCAAAGCATTCTCAAGCAACTTCAATAAACTCACCCAATAAGCTTCTGACCCTCATAAAAAAGGGCTAACTGTCAAAAACAACATTTGAAATATAGTGATTGAGTCTTTAAAGCATCAAATACATGGCATATAAGCAGAGAAAGCCAACAAGTGAAATTATTCTTTTTCACCAAAAGAATTCAAACTACATTTGCAAACATCTACATACTAGCATGTGTCATTGGCAACCTAATATTATACAACTTAGATATGCTAGTTGCCTTCTAGAAGACCTACAATGACCAAAAATTGAAATCACTACTTTTCGATTCTGAATTTGATTTTAACATCACTGAAATAGCAAGATGAGAGCATAGTTCCCAATTACTAACCAAATAATAGTATACATATATATTCAGAAGTGTAATACTAAATTTGTCCTCCTGCCTTTTCATCAATTGAGTTTCTTGCCTTCCCATCAATAAAGCAATTCACATCTAAACCGAAAAAATTAGAATTCATGATTATGTTCTTTGTCCTGCTGATCCCATAACAAATTAATTCGCAAAGAAAAAAATTAGAAAAGCTCTCAAAAGTAGCAAATTCACATAACATGATTAGGCTTTTTAGGCTTCTGAAGTTCTTAGCAATAGCCCAGGCCCCATACATAAATATTAGACGGGTCTAATGAACATAGCTCTTGACACGTTCCAAAGTTTAGTCATGACTAACTACATAGTACGTAGTACATATTACAATTATAGTCTACAGTGACCATACACTTCAAGCTTTTCAGCTTTAGAAAAAACAACCAACTATCAATCACATTTGGAAGATAGAATTTGAGTTTTTAATACTTAAATTACATGTCTCAAGCCAAACAAGCTAAAAAAAACTAACATTTTATTATTCTCCTGAATTTTTATGGAACTAACACAAAATCAACAATCGTAGTATATGTAGGCTATAGCCAAAACATGATCTAAAATGCATGCTATAATTATCAATATGCTATGACTTTTTTGAGAGTTAGAATTGGCCTGTTCTCCTTCATGCACACTCACAAAAGTCGACTTTTTCAGCTCGATACTTCTTTGTACTTCTGAATGCCTCAATGTTAGTCTTGCAAACCTGTGACATTTGCGACAACTTCAATATCTCAAAATAAACACATGCTACAAGGTTTTTGAAACATATCATGATACATATAACAAGTAGCAATTTGAAACAACAAAATCCGAACAAAAGCCCAAAGAGCTGAAACAATCAAATGCTAATATTAGTAAGAAACTATAACAAATAGATAACCATTAATGTTGAAAAATATGAAAATCTGCATTTACACTATTGCAAAATGAAAGTTGAGATGAAACGTACAAGATTATAAAAAGATTGCTACAACACTTTTTCGCTAGTGTTATAAAAAATATGTCTATATTCGGATGATGTAGCCCATGATCGAATAGCAGCAGCAAAATCGATTGATTCCACATCAGCACTCCCCTCAATGGAGATGCGCATCAAAGCATCCATTGCTTCCAAACTATTTCTTTTTCGGTCCTTGATAAGATTCATCCTGCTGAAGCCTCTCTCACAAGCAGCTGAGTTAGCACTTTGCACGAGAGCAATGCATGCTAACATATGCAAACCCTTATACTTTTCTCTTAATTGTTCGTTGGACCCAATTATTGACCAAGTATCTCGAAAGGATCTCCCAGCCCAATCAGTCATTGCTTGAATTTTGAACGTCTTGTATTCTGCCCTTACGTCTTGTAAATCAATTATCGGAGAAATTGAAGTTCCAACGTTGTCGACTTTAGCTGTTGCATAAAATTCACCAAGTTTATTGATGTCGTTATAACCATAGTCCTTCATTTCTCGCATGCGAATGTTGATAGGGGATAGTACTTTGAAAGAGCCTAGATGACCCATGTCTTTGAATTGTTGTGACAAACCTTCTACTACAGCATGAGCAAAACTCTTTTGAAAAGCTATTGCCTCATCTAAATCAGATCCTAAAATACATCTTTTGATCTCAATATCATAATACATATTACAGCGAAGGCAAGCTTGCAACCTTCTCAAATATCCCTTTTCAGGACCGTATTCCGGAAGAAGAGGATAGCCTTTGCTATCGCATGTTCCAGCGTTTAAGTTGGTGAGTGGTTCTTCAATGTACTCCAGTTGAATTGTGGCAATGTCGCTTGATACAATCCCCGATATGGCTCCTACCTCAATGTAATCTCTTGGAAAAATTAGGCTCAATATCGACAATCTTCCAAGAATGTCAACTAGAAAATGCAAGTTGTACAGCACATAAATTTTCTAAGAGTTTTTTTGCGGCAGCAGCTTGAATTGCTTTTTTTGACTTGCTAGTAGATGATAGGGCAGCTTCAAAGGCATCCTCATCAACATCAAGGACTTCATCATATCAAAGTGAATTTCTTTGATTTTTTTTTCCTTTTTTGGATAGCTTGTTAAATTCATCTTTTATTGCATGTGTGACAGGTTGGAGAACGTCACACAATCTTTTAAGGGAACCATGTCGACTTAGCCATCTAGTACTAATCACTCTTGTCAATTTCAAAACATCATTGGCCCATTCTATTTCAAATGATTGTAGAAGTGCTAGTCGTTTGCAACTATTGGCAAAAAATGCAACAGTTGAGTTAACATGTGCATCAAGTAATTTAGCATAGGGCAGTTTAGAAGCTGGACCAGAACAAGCAAGGTTACATCTACGGGCAACACAATGTATACTTGATAAAAAAGGACAAACTGCTTTCAATCTAGTTGCAACTCTAGATTTTGAACCTACCATGACTCCAGCTCCGTCAGAACCAAAACCAACAAACTTCCGAATGTCAAGATTAGAAGTACTAATGATATCAATTATGGCATCATATAAGGCTTCAGCATTTTCATTGGCTACGGAAGTGAGACATAAGTAAGAGGTCATAGGACTACAATTATCAAGGTAAGTTATGTACACTACTAATGACTCGGTATCAGATATATCAATAGATTCATCTACCATAAGTCCAAAAACTGGACTTTGCTTCACTTTTTCCAATAAGCTTTCTCGGAGTGAGTCACTGATATATTTTACAAACTCTGCACATGCTTTATCATGTTGATAAAGGCTTTTGGTCATTGTTTTTACCCCGCATATTCTAAATAATTGCAGCAAAGACTGAAATTCAATATATGCAAGATTTTCTTTCGCGATATAATATGCAACTCTGAAAAGAGTCCAAAGTGTTTCTTCCTTTTGGCCACGTATGGTCATATTGGCCACACGTAGAGCATTTCTTTCAGCCTCCATCTGATCTTTATGAATGTCTTTGTGCTGCTTAGACCTTCCATGGTCTAGCCATGCGCTAGCACGGATATTTGTGCTCCCTACAGAGCCAAAAACATTTTTTAGCCTGTTTGGCTACTGCTTACACACTTTGCAGAATACTTTTCCCAAGTCGCGACTGAATTCCAGCCAAGGATAATCGATAAGCCAAAGATCTTGCCATAAATCGCATGCTTCTTTGATTTTGGCTAATTCAAGACTTTCTTTGTCATTGGAAGGCTTAATTTGTTCGTTCACAATGCTAGTTTCACCTACATCGTTGCATCCATCACAACCATGCATGGTATGCCTTCTCCTTGGAAAGCCAGGCATATTGAAAATATTGGACTGCTTTCGTTTAGAGCATTTTACTAGATTCTCATTTATGCTCTCCTTAGAAGCATCGAGTCGATTTTGATTCATGCTCTCTTTAGAGGCATTTTGTGACATGATTTCCAAATGTGTTAGCCACAAAGATTAATTTTCAAGCACAAAATTATGCCAAGATGTGATTTACATCTAATATGTTTTAGTTGAGCTCTCTAATCAAAAAGTTTGAATCATAAGCTTGGCTAAGTTTTCCAAGCTCATAAAAAGACATACACTAGATGAGAGGCTGATATGGGTGATAGACAATCTTAAAGAAGTTAATAGCCATACCTGACAGAGATGTTGCATATACAGAGATGGCTTGCTGTGCAACCTTATTCACTAGACGCTGCTCTCATGTCTCGTTATGGCTTGCTTTTCATGCCCCAGTCGTTGCTCATGCCTCAGCCGCTCATTTCTCAGCCCTCACTGCTTCAAGCTTCAAGAAATAGAAGAAAGCTCACGATTTATCATCCCTATTCGTGATTCCCTAACTCTGCACATGCAATGAAACAAGACATCCCTACTCAAAATTGAATTTGATTGAACTGAACTGTCTTCTAACATTTGTGCATGCCAAAACACAGAAGCAGTCCTCATCTGGGACAATAGAAAGTGCATTTGGAAAGGTTTGGCAGCTGTGACATCAAAAAGGAAGATTGCAATTGCCAATTTGCCCTCAACAACTGACCATATGGCATAATCTGTTCGTCGAGTAGCCAGAAGAGCTGAGCTGCCAGAATATAATTTCAACTTTCAACAAAACTAAAAAACATAGCTAAATACAACTGGTTAAGATCAATATGCATTTCTTGTATTTAAAACTTCTGAGTAAGGCCATTAATAAATGGAAAAACCAAACTTTGAGAGAGCTACATATGCAGGTTATCATATTTATCAACAATAAGTTTAAAGATTAAAACCTCTGATGGGCATGCAAGCATATCCATCTAAATCATTGCTTCACTATTTTGGAATCTGCAGTCACACACAACAATAAAAAGTGGCAATGAATCAGCAATAGGAACAACAAAAACATCAGCTATAGTCTATTCAGAGGGAAACCTACTTAATCAGGGTTTAGGGCCAAGTGAGGCATGGACCACTGATGAAACATCTCAAAATTCAAACATCTTGGAGATGACTCCTCTGGCTGACAGGAAGGTGATTTTTTTTGCTTTTACTCCCTTCAAACGTTCCACAAGCCTTGCTCTAGCTGTTTCGCTGCCAAGAAGAGACTAAACAAGGGATTATCAACTTATTGATTTCTCTAATGCATAAATTGTAGTTTGGGTAGAATTGAAATTTGAGATGATCTAAGCTGGTTGAAATTTAGGTAATGCATATATAGCTTGCTTCTGCAGCTTGCCTTTCCCCCCTCACTCACTCCTCCTAGTTCTACTCCCTTGCATCTCTTTCATTTGCTTTCACCTCGATCAGCTGGTGATGCTACTCCACCTACCTTCAGTGCCCATCTCCCACACCAGACCAGCTTGGATCTGTTGCGTGAGAAGCTCAAACATCTCAGCCGCTAGGACATGAGATTATTTTCTAATGCCAGAAGTGAATTCACAAGCTGGAAATCACTCAAGAGGATCAAGCAGAACGACATCCCTAGAAGTTCCACAAATAGCTGCTGCATTTTGTAATACCTCTGACATTGGAAAGAGCATGATGAAGTGTCCATCTTACTTTGATATTTACAACCCGAACATTGGACAGACTTCTGGCGCATCCATGTCCTCAAATAATGTATCGAAGTTACGACACTTGGCTCGAATTCGAGTGCGATTTTCTGGAAGGAATCAGATCAGTATCCAAAGGTTTTGGCTGAGCAATATTCCAACATACTGCAACGTGGGAATGTAAGGCAATGCAAGGTAGAGCCATACGTAGAACCTGTGAACGAAGGTGTTCAACTTTTTCACAAAAGTCTTGATCACAGTGAATGGATAGGAAAAAACTTGGTTTAAGAAGCGCCTCATTTGCTGCACTCAAGCCTATCTTCAGACAATTCGGTGACTGAGGTCTAGGAGATGCCTGCAACACTCTATAAAAGTGCTGCCTCAGAGGAATATTAGAAGTGGACTGTCTCTGGGGTTGTTGATCATTTCGAACATGGTTTTCATTCAGGGTGCATAAATATTTCTTAAGGATGAGATTGATTTTGATATATAGCTTGAGGGCAGTGACTTTTCTTGCATATTCAAAAGCCAAGGTTCCTTTGATTATGCTATATTGGAGTTTCTTTCTGTTCTGATCCCTCCTACGAGTGAAAATTTTCTTCTACTGATTTTCTTCTTCACGTTTTCTACAGACTTGGATTCTCTCAGACTCATGATGACAGTCTGATGTTGGGAAAAAAAATCGTTGCAAACAGTTGTGTTCATAGATGTATAGGAAGGTTAATATTAGAGGAGTAATTCACGGACCAGCTTTGACTGAGACAAATACTTGTGTTGATTTTTAAGCACAAATTCTAAATATACAAGCTGATATTCTGTGTTTGATGTGGACATGCGAACTGTAGATAAAAATAACACTATTTCTAATATCAAGTCTTTGGCTTGCTAATCAACGGCGATCAGCAAGCCAAAGACTTGATGTAGGTGCCGAAGTAATCTATGGAAAGCATTTGTTGCTTCAGCCTCTTCTTCTCACACTCTTTGATCAAGAAGCCTCATCACCGTTGTTGCATACAACACTCACTCATCTGACCTTTTTAGTTAACGGATTTGCAACAGAATCATGAGCCTCTGGAGACTGATCGCTTACAGTAGCTTATTCGAATGCTACAACGTTTGCCAAAATAGAAGATTTAATTATCTGGCTGATTTGAACAGATGGAAAAAACTTTGAGAGACGGGTAAGTACTAAATAGTACTAAGTAGTCAGTCTCATTGCATCAATATCGCCCTTTCAGAAAATTTTCCGTTGATTAAAGTGTCATGCATTTAATAGCACATCAGTCGTTTATAGAGAACATATGTTCCATGTAATAAGTGGTCACTTATTAGATTAGAACACCTGCTCGGCTATAAAAGCACAAATAGTTTATTTCATGCTCATGCGTAGAAGCTTTATCCTCCACATGGTTTGAGCAAACATATTACAAAGGACATTTTTGATTCAATGATAACAAACGATTCTCATTCCAGAAATCAAACAAGTTCAAAATAAAGTCCATTTTTGAAGCTTTTCACACAAAAATATGTACAGAAAAATCCTCAAACCACCTGTGTATCACTTGTATTGTATTAGACAAAAATCCAACAACACCTCTCTTTAGCTAAATAGAACTGATTTGTGGAGTGCATTATGATGTCCAGTTCCAAAGTCCACAATGTCATAGTTCATTTGAATTTTGAGGCTTGAAGCCTTGACAATTCAAAATTTGAGTCTCCAAATTTCAACTGCAGTTTCAGCTGTGACACAGTGACCATTGACATGCCACGCGGTCACCTCCATGTGGCCATTGGCCCTTGGGACTCTAATTAATTAAATGCACTGCTATTGTGATTCAATGCGAAATGACATTTGTCATTTCTCATTCAAGTTTAAACATTCGAGAATCCAAAATCCAGATCCATGTTGAATCTTCGAAGTTCAAACTTCCAAAATTTTGCACAATGCATTATGCAGTGGCCGAGTAGGAGGAGCAGTGCAGTGTGCTTGTCGCTTGCGGCTCGGGAAACCTCTTTCCACTTACCCTAGCAAAATCGGCACGATCGTGACTGTGGAAAAAATTTTCCAAGCAGTTCAACTGAAAAGGAGGGAGGAGAGAGTTTTAAGACAAATATCGAAGACTATGGCAAGTGTGCATTAGCGCATTCAAAACCCATCTGCTCGAGACTGCTTTAAGGTCTGTTTCTACCTTGGTTGGTCCTCTTCTTTTACAAGCTTAATCACTCAAAACATTAGTTCCATCAGAAGTTATGCGGGCAGCGGCTTATTGTGTGTAGGTGAGAGCAAAGACGGTGTGTTCAAAAATTCTATATATGATTGTTATGTTTGCGAGCTTGTTTCAATTTTCAAAAGAGATGTATCTTTATTTAAAAGATCCAACTCTTGTTTGCTAACCATTGTGGACTTTGGACTCTGGAGTCTGGAGTGTGGCCCCAAGACCATTACCCATAATTCCAATTTCCATAGTACATACTATTTAATATTTACTATTTACATGCAAAAGAATTTCTCCATAATTTGAAACAAGTCATTAAAAAACCTGTACATTTTGAAATACAATGTATATAATCCTCCAAGTCTAAAAGTAACCGTAGGTTTAACATGTAAAAACTTAATGAAGGAGCTAAAATTTGTTACATTTTTAAAATTGTCGATTTTTAAGAAATCTACATCCTTTTAAAAAATTCATATGCCGGTTTTTTGTGAATTATGCCGGTTCCATTCCTTAACAATGCCGGTTTTCCCGAGCACTGTTCCGAAGTATTTATTAAGCCTCTCCTTTTCGTGCATATAATCAACGTTGCAAGACGATTTGAATGGGCCAATTCGTCCCTGTTTGTCTCGATTCGAACCGGCTAGCTGGGTTCGAATCGGCAAACGGTTTGAACCGTTTGTTTTTTTTTTGGCTTGGGGCAAAAATGGTTCAGACCGGTTTGAGATGGTTCCCGGTTTGAATCGGTTCCGAATGGTTCGAACCACAACAGGCGGTTCAAACCAACTTTGGCTGGCATACTGAACGGGTTCATTGGCAGTCTCATAAATTAATCAAGCACAAGACTATAGTCTGCATAAATTTCATAGCTTACTAGTTACACAGCTTTTAACTATGCTTTTGTTGTGCTTCTTGGGAAACTCAGCGGACTTCGACAAGAAGTTACCTCTGCTGCAACTGGTCGCCCGATACAGGATGTGATTCAAACTGATGCAGCAATAAATCCAGGCAATAGTGGAGGACCTCTCCTGGATAGTTCTGGAAATTTAAAAGGCACCAATACAGCTATTTATTCCACTTTGGGGGCCTCTTCCGAGGTTGGCTTCTCAATTCCTGTTGACACGGTAATTTAACTTCTCATCCAGGCATCAGAGATTCCCATTTAGGACCAGACATATATGGAGACACAAGGTCTTACTCCAAAGTCTGCAACTGTGAAAAGATCAAAATCACATCTAATATGTTACTTTCCAGGTTAGTGGTGTTGTGGAGCAAATTATTATGGAAAGGTCACCAGACCTATCCTCGGCATTTCATTTGCCCTTGGACAATCCGTGGAGCAGCTAGGTGTCAATGGAGTCCTGATCTTCCCCCCACAGGTCCTGCTGGCAAAGCTGTGAGTTTCACCTGACATTTGTTTTGGAGTAGATGATATTGTTGTTGTGTGCTAGTGTTCACCCTTTGTATCTAATAAGCTGATTTTCCTTCGACAAGTATGGCATGTAAGCAATTTTTGTCTTGTTCCTTCTGTAGGCTAGTCAGGTATCAACTACTATTTAGGAGATCCCGACTCCTACACATTGCAGATTCCAAACTTTCAAAGTTTCTGCTCACACCTATTTTAAATGTAAGATAATGCAGGGTCTCAGGCCTACCAAATGAGACTCCTATGGCCGTCTTGTTTCGGGAGATATTATAACGACAATCAATGACCGGAAAGTTACTGATGGTGCAGACCTTTACAAGATCCTTGATCGTTGCAAAGTTGGTGATAAGGTAAACTTTGTCTGATTAGCCTGTTTTTACATTCTAGTGTACAAGTCATAAAGCTTCTACTTTGTAGCTTCAACAAGTAGTGGTTTTCACATTCTAGTGTACAAGTGATGAAGCAACTGCGTAGTATTGTCAAGTAGGGGGCTACTACAGCAGAATTCAAGGTCCTTTACGTCACATAAAAAGTTTTTACTGGGATGTGTACAGGTGATAGTTGAAGTGTTGCGCAGAGATGACAAGGTGAAGAAGCTTCTTGAACTTGGACCAAAGAAACTTTGGATGCCAAGCTAACCAAGTAACCCAATTCCCCCTAGACAATTATACATAAGCATGTACACCTAATAATTTTTTCATGTAGCAAAGAGCAAGAAAAGAAAAGGAAAGCTGCCTTCATGTGAAAGGGAAACCCTAGGGCATGATCTGACTCTTCGAATTTGTTGAAGTAATGCTTGCCTGGAGGGATGGAGGGCAGGCTGCAAAGTCATTTCAGGATCCAACAAACCCAGATGCCCGGTTTGCTTTTGTGCTCAGAAAGATACGACCGTCTTGTGAAAACATAAGGCTAACACAAATATGCTTCAGCAACAACAGAACAGTCTAGATTATAGCTGTTACATTTCGACGATCAAGATGAATACTACTTAAACAAAATTCTATCTGTAAATTAGCAGCAGCTGCCATTGCCATTGCCACGCACAACACAACAATCTAGCTGTTAGATTTCAATGACATAAAAAGCAAAATACTAGTTAAACAAAAACCCAACTGTGAATTAGCAGCAGCTACCATGACACTAAAATATTCTTTACTTTCCCATCGCCATGCCCGTTCGTTGGGTGAGGGTGGTTGTGGCAAGCAAAAGGAACTTGTAGTTTGATTCAGCCCAAGCGTTTCTCAACAAATAAACGGCTCAACGATCGCTCCTCAGCAGGGCAGGAGATGAAACAGATTTGTTTCTTGTTGATTGTTTGGATGTGATTGGGTTGGTGCCCCGCGCAGTCGCAGGGCTGTCCAAAAAGAGAAGTATGCCGCTATTTGTGCCCAGCGCACGGTATTCTTTAGTAAAAGGCGAAAGAATAGTTCGCTCTGCGCTGAGCACACGGCTGCATGAATAATACAACGCATCTCGCCAGATTAAGGAGCCCTCCTCAAGACACTCGCAAGAGACTTTGATTATGGGATAATATGGGCAGTTGCTATACAAACACAAAGCTGGTCACATACATTTTGCATGCAATTGTGAAGTATGTATGTTGTTGTGTAACTATTGTGTCTCACTATATGCTTAGTTATGAAGATTTGTTCAGATTGCAATAACGTGCAACTTATAGCTAAAGGACGTTACAACAAGGTTTATTGCGGGGGGGAAGGCCCTGCCCGAGGGCCTTTCGTGCTGGGAGGGCCGTTGCCCGAGCCCGAGGGCAGGGCCCAAACTGCACGGAAGGCCCAAGGCTACGGCCTTCCCTTGCGTAATGCTCAAGTGCGAATGGTGGAGATTCTTGCAGAATGGATCACTGAGCCAGTTGTCAGAGTAATCATTCTGGCAGAACTTGCTAGTAATCCAGTTGTCACAGCAGGCATTCCAGATTGTCGCATTAAGAACTGTATGCTTGAAAATTCTATGGCAAGAGGTGCCTCCAAAATACACACAAACTCCGAGCACTGAGCATTACGTACTATGGAATGGGCCGGACAAAGGCCATTCTGCTCGGTAAAGCTTTCCAAAAAAAATTTAGGCCTCGCCTAAAATTTTTTTGGAAAGCTTTACCGGGCAAAATGGCCTGTGCCCGACCCATTCCATTGCGTAATGGATTCTTTGACTTGTCCACATGCCATTAATATACCATAATCTGCAATCTGACTTTTTTTGAACCAGTCAAAAATTGCCACGTGGCAGGCTGACGCAGCACGCGAATTGACGCGCATTTTTTTTCTTCAGAATTTTTTTTTACAATCCCGAGACATTTTTTGTTTTTTTTAACCTCTTAATTGATTAGATTTACAATGGTCATCTATATACAATTTACATTTGTGCAGATGAGTGTACAAGAAAGTGGCGTGGAGTCGTTATGTCGTCTGGAGTAGATCGTGGCGGCCGTGAAGAAACAAAACGTTTCTATTTACAAAACTTTGCTAGCTTTCAGTCCTCTGCCTGACGAAGATGTTCGCGAACACGAAAGTCAAGAGACACGAAGCACGAAAGTTTCGCGAACACCTGACGAAAAGACACAAACACGAAAGATTCGCGAACGAGAATCTTTTGTGGTCCAATACGAGAAAGTCAGATGACGGAAATGAAACCAACGACGCGACACAAAAAACGTCGTCGCTGCCCTCACGCTCCAAAGAGTACCAGCCAAGATCATGCAAGTACCCAGAAGTACAGATATATGATCTGATGGCATGACGTCAGCAGATACAATCTAGGTCGTGGCTAATCCGCCACTCTTGTAATTTTCTGATTAGTTGTAGATGGTTAATCACTCTAATCTTAAAGTTACATAGAGCGACTATATACTTACTGGATGATACTTGACATAGATGAGAGAGCACACATACAGTGTAGCAGTCTGATGCTAGTAAGCAATCAAGACGAAATACAGACAAGAAGTCTGCATGTGTGCGAGACGAGTTCTGTGATCATGATCCATAGAGATCCACAGTTCCGCTAGTAAGCGAGACATCCACTCGTGAGAGAAGTGTGTTTCTCTCATACCAACGCGCTGCGTGGATCTGCATGCAATGCTTGAAGAATCTGAAAAAATCAATAGATGATTTTGTAGCAATTGTGCACATGTCAACTTATGATGTATGATCTTGAATGCAAATGTTTCTGCTGTTTCCCGTGTGTTTGATTATCCCATTCATTTTAATTCCGCGCATTGGTTGAGCTTGTTGAATGTTGCATTAATTTATAAACGTAGATCAGCAGTGTCTGACTACATTCTAGAGGACTGTAGGAGTGATTCAGCTGGCAGTGTCCAGCGACCACATCTGAACTCCATCCGAATCGAGATTGAGTCGGGTTGCTTCGCTTTAGTGACTGTTTCACGACCGTTTCGCGATTTTTTCTTCTCATCAGTGGTATCAGAGCCTACCTATCTTTCTGACGTAGCCAAGAAGCTATTAGATCCAGGAGGCCAAGCATTCAGACAAACAACCATCAACGCGAACAGACTTTAGAAGCAATGGCTTCAATCAGCAGCATGCAGAGCAAGATTTGCATAATACTTGATTCTTCAGGATCTAACTTTCTAGCCTGGAAAGTTAAGACATCATTGATACTCAAGGGCGAAGTACTCTTCCCTTGGCTGGATGGCACAGAGGAGATGCCTACAACATCAGGCAAGGAGCCTCGCGAGTGGAGGGAGAAAACCGACAAGGCACTAGCCTTGCTATCATCTTCCATCAAAGATAGTCTCACACTTGACCTGGCTACACTCTTCAAGATTAAGGAGATGTGGGATGCATTGCTCACAAGATTTCAGACAAAATCAAGAAGTCAAATCATGATGCTGGAAGATCAGCTGACAAATCTACAGTGGGATGGGAAGGACCTCACTTCTTTTGTAAGGAAGATGAAGGATCTATTTCTATCACTACATAACTCTGGAGCAGAGAATGCAGTGCCAGCTGAGAAGCAGCTCATGTACCTATTGAGAGCCTTACCCAGATCATTCCAGACAACGAGGACCCTGCTCGCGAAAGATCCTACCATGAACCTCGAAAAGGTGATTGTCGAGATTCGAGAGGAAGTCGAGGCCAGAGAACACCTTGATCACAAGGATGGTTCTGACCAGACCCTCTACGGCAACAAAGAAAAATCCAAGAAACAATCTAAGCCTAAGGCGAAGTTGAATCAGAGGCAAGATCATGATCGACAAGCAGAGGGGACCAGCAAAAGGCAATTGGAAGAGCAAAGGGAGGTCGAATCAACAAGGTGCAGACAAGAAGACTTGCGTGAGATGCAGAAGAGACGGGCATACAGTTGATACATGCTGGCTCAATCCCAAGATGGAGTGTATTCACTGCTACAAGAAGGGTCATGCAGCCATGGATTGCTGCCAACACCCAAGAAACAAATCAGCATAGAACAGACACCTAATAAATTCTTCATGTACAAATCAGCATGTACACCTAATAAATTCTTCATGTAGCAAAGAGCAAGAAAAGAAAAGGAAAGCAGCCTTCATATGGAAGGGAAACCCTAAGGGATGATCTGACTCTTCGAGTTTGTTGAAGTAATTCTTGCCTGGAGGGATGGAGGGCAGGCTGCTCTATCATTTCAGGATCCAACAAACCCAGATGCCCGGTTTGCTTTTGTGCTCAGAAAGATACGACCGTCTTGTGAAAACATAAGGCTAACACAAATATGCTTCAGCAACAACAGAACAGTCTAGATTATAGCTGTTACATTTCGACGATCAAGATGAATACTACTTAAACAAAATTCTATCTGTAAATTAGCAGCAGCTGCCATTGCCATTGCCACGCACAACACAACAATCTAGCTGTTAGATTTCAATGACATAAAAAGCAAAATACTAGTTAAACAAAAACCCAACTGTGAATTAGCAGCAGCTACCATGACACTAAAATATTCTTTACTTTCCCATCGCCATGCCCGTTCGTTGGGTGAGGGTGGTTGTGGCAACCAAAAGGAACTTGTAGTTTGATTCAGCCCAAGCGTTTCTCAACAAATAAACGGCTCAACGATCGCTCCTCAGCAGGGCAGGAGATGAAACAGATTTGTTTCTTGTTGATTGTTTGGATGTGATTGGGTTGGTGCCCCGCGCAGTCGCAGGGCTGTCCAAAAAGAGAAGTATGCCGCTATTTGTGCCCAGCGCACGGTATTCTTTAGTAAAAGGCGAAAGAATAGTTCGCTCTGCGCTGAGCACACGGCTGCATGAATAATACTACGCATCTCGCCAGATTAAGAAGCCCTCCTCAAGACACTCGCAAGAGACTTTGATTATGGGATAATATGGGCAGTTCATAGGGTGCTGCTGGTGTTCCACAAACACAAAGCTGGGCACATACACTTTGCATGTCATTTTAATTCATATCTTTTGTTATGTGTAACATTTGTGTTTCACTAGACGCTTAGTAATGAAGATTTGATTAGATTACAAGAATGTGCTATAAAATACTGGCATCTCAAAGTTGAAGGACATTAGAACAAGGTTTATTATTTATAAAAATGAAACTACGTTTTTTTCTTTAAACACAACTTGAAGATTGAAGACATTTTAAAGAGGAGACAACACTTTTGAGAAAAATGCTATTTCTAGCTCAACCAAACTCTATTTTGTCGCCCTATTGATTGCAAGTCTATAGAGCCTTTACTTGCCAAGAATGGTGAAGAAATGGTGAGATAAGGCCAGTTAAAAAATGGCCTTTTTGTACTTTTACCACAAAAATTCTAGGTTCTCTGATGTCTGATGCTATGCACAGGTTGAAGATCCATGTACTGAGCTTGACAAGCTTTTGTATGCCCAAAACTGTGCATCGGTTCTTCAGTTTATGCTTTATGACCGCCGTAAACCTTGAACTCTCGGATTATCGGTTTTTCCGAAGCTCTCTTCAACAGCTACTCCATACTATGTACAATCCTCGTACGGCTCTGACACCAAGTTAAAATTCGTTTAAAACAAAGATCATAGATCATGCAACATAGTAACGTACACAAAAAACACTCTCCACCATAAGCTCTCATAGCAACTGTATTTTCAAGAAACTAAGTACATTGTACATATAGCTTTCTTTATGGCAATCCATGCATGGCTCAGGTTGTCGTTGACGGGACGCGTGTCCCGTCGACTTGCCTCATGACGAGGCCAACTTGTCCTAATCCACCGATTGGAGCCACAGTACAATAACACAGTAGTTCTACTTTTTCTTCTAACTTACAATTTGTTGAAATTACCTATTATTGACATTACGATATGTTTACATGAGTGCCAAATTTGCGATTCAAGTCTCTTTGCTATACTGACTTTACATACAATAAAATCTATTTACTTCTCATAAAATTCAAGCTCAAGGTGCAAACACATAAGAAAATTTTGTATTGTTTCAAAAATAGAATAATCTTGAACAGTTCTTTTGACATATCTATAACACTTAATGTGAAATGAACTACTTATCAAACAAAGAATGCACTTGCACTTTATTTGTCCTATCAAAGTGTTTTGAATAGTCGAATACATCATATTAAATATTCACATTCATATTTTTATTAGGGCACACATGGTGGTGGTGCATGTGCTTGGATTGGGCTTGCCCTTCCATGATCAATTGCCTATGCATCAACAAATACCCTAGCCAAACAATGTTTCAAATTAAAATATTGATTTTTACTATGTAAGTAATTAGCACACACAAAATTGGCAATGTTTTCCTACTATTTATGACTTGATTAGGGTACATGAGAATGCAAAATTATCTCCCAATGTCGAGCAAAATGTACAAAGTGTCAGGGTCACCAATTTGAGTTGGATACGAGGGACACTCCAACCACAATAACACAAGCTTGAATCATGTTCTGTCATTGACACTCAAAGCCTTGTTTTCCCTATTTGGGCTCAACTTACCACTCAAATGTACAATTAACATTTGTGGTTATCATGATAACTATAAATATTATGTTATACCTCAATTTAAAAAGTATAATAATGACGTTTCAATTACTATATGAGTTTCTTCATGTTACCAAAAAGACATCAATAAGCACAGAGCCTTTTTCAAGTATAATCTCAAATATGTGATTCTAGAGTTGTTTTAGCCTTTTTTCTTTGCATCATTTGTGACATATGAGATCATGAGACATGAATACATGTAACTTGAATTGCATCTACAAGGGTCAAAAGCTTGGTGATATTTTACAAGTAGCACAAAACATTGACATACATAACAATGAATAAATTTGTGAAGTTGTTGCAAAGATAGTTGTGTGTGGGCATAGAAATGAGAACCATCGCTAAAGCTCTAAGTGTGAACTCCAAGCCTTACTTTATGGCACTTTCTTTATATGACATTCGTAGTTAGTGCTGGTGGATATTGGTCTATGTGCTTCTTACAACTTAGCCAGAATAAGCAAATTGTCTAGTTCCAATTGATTATTTGACGGCTATTTCTTATCCAATAGTCAAAACTTTTTTACTTTTGGTTTTGAGGAATGTTTCAATTTTATTTATGTCAAATAGAAAATACCACTCAGTGTTCAAGTCCAGACAAATATCTATTTGTACAAGATATAACTAGGTAGCTGATATTTCTACATGTTTGGTAAAAGAATTCTCAGCCACGCCACTTTTAAGTGCAATAAGCTGTGCAACAGAAGTGTAACTTTATGAGAATTTTCTACTACAATTATAGTGTTGACGAATCTAGTAATATCTCGGATATACTCCGGTTTTTCCTCAATCTCAGCTTTTGAAAATATACTGTCGTATGTCAGTCATTAATGGTGCAAACCAAATTCTTTCTCAAACTGGATGTCGAAATTTCAATTGCTAGCAAAATGTCTCAAGCCAAAGCTCATTTATGTGCTTGAAAATTCTCCATAATTGTTGACAGCACAAGTTGTTCTCTCTGTTCCACAATAGACTCTGGCTCATGTTCCCCTCCAGTACATTTACCACTCGTTAAATCCATATTATGGTTCTAGTGACCCTGCCATCTGTTTTGTGGTTTCAGATAATGCTGATGCTCCTTCAAGATAATGCTCATGCTCCTTCAAGTTTCAAGCTGCTGGCTAGTTTACACAGTTTAAACTATTGTGTATCGTGGAAGTGTTGAAACAAGAAGTGTGAAAGGGTATCTCTCTCCCTTAACCCTTTACTTGCTTGCTATACATTTCGTTAGTCGTCGTATTGATTAAATGATTTCCAAACTTGTCTCGATTTTGCCTCAACATGTGTTGGTGCAGTAATTTCTGATGCAAGCTTACCAGTTAAGGGTCAAGATGCATTTTCTAATACATAGCATGTGAATTAAGTTTCTTGCAGAGGTCTCATTCCAATCCTTTTTAGATGAGTATCTTAGGGTGAGTGCAGCATCGCTGAAACTTCTTGGCATTTACAAAATGTCTGAGGTCTTCACTTTTGTAGGGCTCCTGAAAGACTTTCAAACCATTGTACAGTGTACATTTTGAATATGACGCACACTGCGAACCATATGAAGTGAACTTTCTTTTCTCTCTTCATAGCGATTCCTACAACTGCCTCCCATCTACTTTTTCCTTCACATTGGATATAAGTTCTCATAAACCTTATACTCAAACATTTTGGTTTCATAGCCCTAGCTTAGCCCTACATAAAATTGAAGTGATGGTCCCCACCACATACTTTATAGAACATTGCTAAGCAGGCTGCAACAATTTCGCGTGCACACTGTCCAGGACTCAATCTTATGACTAGCTGGAATGATTTAAATTACTCGCTATGCACGCGATTCCAAGACAACTGGAAGCTTCACCTTGTCATCTCCGCGCAAAACCTCAACTATCACCTGTACACATCCCAGTAAAACGTTTTCATTTGACATAAAGGACCTATAATTCTGCTGTAGTAGCCCCCTACATGACAATACTACGAAGTAACTCCATCACTTGTACACTAGAATGTGAAAACCACTCCTTGTCAATGCTGCTTAGTAGAAGCTTTATCACTTGTACACTGGAACGTGAAAACCAGCTGATTGCCCAAAGTTTACCTCATCACCAATTTTGCAACGATCAAGGATCTTGTAAAGGTCTGTGCCATTAGTAACTTTCTGGCCATTGATTGCCGTTATAATATCTCCCAAAACAAGACGGCCATACGAGTCTCGCTTGGTAGGCCTGAGACCCTGCATTGTCCCGCAGTTAAAATAAGTGTGAGAGCAAAAACTTAGAAAGTTTGGAATCTGCAAGTGTGTATGAGTCAGGATCTCCTCTAGCATACAGAAGCGACGAGAAGCAAACAGAAATCAGGTGAAACTCACAGCTTTGCCAGCAGGACCTGTGGGGGGAACATCAAGAACAAGTACTCCATTGACACCTAGTTGCTCCACGGATTGTTCAGGAGCAAATGAAATGCCAAGGATAGGTCTGGTGACCTTTCCATACTTAATAATTTGCTCCACAATACCACTAACCTGGAAAGTAACATGTTAGGTGTGATTTTGATCAACCTAGTTGCAGACTGAGTAAGACCTTGTGTGTCCATGTATGCCTGGTCCTCGAGGGAAGGAAAGGAACTGGACAAATAAGTGACTTGCATCAATACACTACCAAGTTTGAAAAGCAAGAATTAGAATTTCGATACTATATAGCCACCAAAACACCATAACAAGCGGCAATAGACCAATAAAAATTCATAGTAATCTAAAGCAAGGTTCAATAAATGTCAACCAGTCTGGTAATTTTCTGCACTTCCTGATATGCTTGTAGTACAAAGTCTATGCGTAAGGCCATAAGCACATAAATGAGCACACTGGAGCGTGACATTAATGAGGCAACATTTCTAGGTGTGCTATTGAGCTTGCATGATTACTTCTAGCATATGCTTTGAAAAATAAACACCACAGATTTAAAAAAAAAACAAATTCAACTTGAAACATCCTTAATTGGTGTGGTCTCTTTCATGAACTGGAACACAAAGCATGGCAAAGCCACAAGTGCAGGCGTACACAACATACTGTCACTTTAGATAAAATCAACGACAAATAAATCCAATAACTAGAAAGGGAATCTCTGATGCCTGGATGAGAAGTTAAATTACCGTGTCGACAGGAATTGAGAAGCCGACACCGGAAGAGGCCCCCGAAGTGGAATAAATAGCTGTATTGATGCCTATTAAATTTCCAGAACTATCTAGGAGAGGTCCTCCACTATTGCCTGGATTTATTGCTGCATCAGTTTGAATCACATCCTGTATTGGGCGGCCAGTTGCAGCAGAGGAAATTTCTCTTCGAAGTCCACTGAGTTTGCCAAGAAGCATAACAAAAGCGTAGTTAAAAGTTGTGTAACTAGTAAGCTGGGAAATTTATGCCAACTATAATCTTGTGCTTGATTAGTTTATGAGACTGCCACCCGTTCACTATGCCAGCAGTGAATATGCATGAAAAGGAGAGGCTTAATACTTTAAAACATGACCTTTGAAAGCGGTGTGACAACACATACCTGATAACTCCTGTTGTAAGTGTGTGATCAAGTCCAAACTGCAAGAAATATTAGCAAGTACAGATATTAGCAAGCTCAAGTTAAGACAAACTTAGCAGCATGTATAGCTGTAGACTTTGGATTTTGTATGTTTGTGCACGTGTGTAATAAATTTATTTTTATTCACTGATATATTTTTATCTCTGTGTGTACGTGTGTACACCTATAATATATAAAAGTTACATGCTAAACAACAAAAGTACAAAAAGGAAGTGCAGCAATTCTGAAAAGAAATTAAATGACCTGAAAGAACTACAGATGTACTGATCAAATGACCTCATTGCTACTTTGAGTTGAGTCAAACGGGACCAATCAAAAGTCAAAAGGCATGTAGATTATTTTGATGTATGCATCACTATAAGTGTAACCATTGTATGAAAAAGATGCGACTTCAGGCGTGTCTCGTGAGTCTGAAAAAACTTTTCCATAAAGAGCAGGAAGAAATATTCCTTCCCCAAACTTTAGAAAGATCAATCTCACACTAAAATTGGGGCCTAAGAACTGAACTTCTAGATAGGTGTATGATGATATACGTCTAGTTGTTGGTCTCCAAGATACAACATTTGCGGATGCATAACTCATGACAAGTGTTGAAGATCGTAACCTTTATGTTGCAAGTATCTACTTAAGTCCTTTCAGTTCAAAGAATTGCAATGCGCTAATGTCTATCTGTATTCCCTCTCAAGAGGATGACAGCACATAATATCATCCATATGAAGGATGGAGACAAGAATATCACCCATTATGCTACCATCACTACCGCTCCTGTATATAACATTCTCAATCTCATCTATATGAAACCAAGAAGCCAAGAAGCATGGGTCAAACCAAACATCCTTGCTTCACCCCTATAGTGCCAAACACCATCTCAGAGCATATGTCGACCTCCAACAGACATCTTGCTAATGTATCTAAACACTCAGGATCTCTAGCTCATTTGCATAACAAGACAGTGGTGCTATAGAGCAGTGTCAAGTCCAAAAGTGAAGACGTGCGGGTGTGCTTAGTCAGCAACCATACTAAAGAAAGTCATGATAGAGTCAATACAGGTACGATCGGTGCTGGTGGGAGATGTTGTCGTCTCCTAGTATGAGCACTCATAGACTGGCAAGTATGCCTAGCTAGCCGAACATTCTGACTTGGAGATGTACGATGTGATCGATGTCAATACCTGGAATGTATATCTGCATCATCCCCCACGCTAACATAGCTCTATTTAACAAGAACACGTCTCATAACACCAGGGCAACACACCGTGGATCATCGTGAGATAAGAGATCACAAAGTGCACCACCAACAAATCCTGCTCTTCCGGAGAATACCTTGGAAGCGTCCGGTTTCCACATGCAGCTGGTTTGAAGAAACCCGGAACTGTCCCAACGTAAATCGGAGGCAATGTGAAAGTCCACTATCCAGATGTCATGGTAATACTCCGCAAATCAACAAAGCAACAATACACTCTGTTGTTTAAATTTGGCCTCCTTGATAATGGCTCTGAGAGTGAGCACATGACCTTTGCTGGAATATTTGGGCTTCGAAGGGCACCTGTCCCAATGCATGTAGCCATCTCATCTCAGCCTCATCACTTACTGCCGCATGTAGCAAGCGACCCCACTAGGTCTATTTATATATATATAGACACATGAGAGAGAGAGAGAGAGAGAGATTTGATTATTGCAAGGGTTTTTTTCAGTTGCTTTGTTATAAAACCAAATGGCCTTTTGACTTAAGTTTTGAAATAAAAAAAGACAAACATCAAATGGAAAAAGCATACTTACAGGGTTACCAATAGCATACACCTTCTGTCCTACCAGCAAATCTGCAGAGCTCCCAATTGGAATAGGTTTCAGCTTATCCTTTGGAGCATTGATTTTCAAAACAGCAACATCTTTGTCTTCATCAAAACCTACAACATCTGCTTCATATTCAGATTGATCGATAAAGGTAACTCTGCAAAATAGCAAAGGAAAAATGTCATAAATGGGTCTGCTTATCAACAGACAAGATGGAACTTACTCAAAGCAGCAAATATAATCTTCCAAACATAAACAGCAACAATCATCAAAAACATCCTATGCATTGAAGAACTAGCATGTATCAAGCCACTTATAATACCATAGTGTTCCATTGAGAAGACTGCAGTAAGAATTTTTGCTAAATTTACTTTGTTGCTTTTCCACAATAACACTAGCTACCTTGAACTATATTAGTGATGCCTCAATTGTATTACATTTGACTGCAATAACGAGGACTAATATTTTGCTATACTTCAATTTGCACAATTTTCCTTGCAGAGGCCCTTTAAATTTTGCTTGAGTAAGAGAATCCTAGGGGTAGAAGGCTTATGAAATAGATTTTTCAAAATGGTCCAAGCTTCGGCTTTACTGATGTGTGAAATTACTCTATTAATAATTGACATATCGATTATGCATAAAGCCTTTTTAGATTTTCTAGAATACAAAATGGAATCATGGGTTTGTGTGACCGACCCTAGTCTCCGGGGCGCTAGCATGCCAAGGCGAGAGCCATGACAACATTCCAGCAAGGGAGGCTGAGACTTGGTTGGAGCTCGCCCTGAGTCGCAACCCGCACTCCCCTATAGTATTGGTGTGATTGTTGGCTGTCCACCTTGTGAAAAAATGGGTTTTCGTTTATCTCCAACGAGAATATCCCAAATCTCAGTGAGCAGCTTTTTTGTTTCATAGGTTTCTGTTTGTTGTCTAAAAACCATCAGTAGTGGATCTACTTGAGAGAGATTCAATAAGGTTCAAGGTTTAGAATTTTGAACATAGAGAGAGGGAGAGAGGAAGAGAGATTTAACATGGTTTTCAATTCGTCCATTCATGAAGCAACGATTTCACCAAGTGTGGTAGTGTGTCATGCTTTTAGGTCATCGTATAATCTATAGTATTTTGTTGAGCACGTATTGTTGATTCACATTTTGAGGTGGGTGCTTATGCTTCATAACTGTTGTCAGTTTGCTGTCATTCAATACGGTTGAATCATACTTCCTTCCATAATTGGTCATATGGACCCCTTTTCAATTCTATTACAACATTATTCCATGTTGGGGGGTCTTCACTCCATAAGTCCAACTTGCAATATATTTGATCCAGCACACTCCGCCACCTTGATTGGTTGGCCATGGCAGGTTCCTTGCTATTTCAGGTGGTACTCAGGTGGCATTCTTGGTTAATCTTATACTTGATGGACTCTTTCCATCACTATTCTTATTGTTAATGATGAGGCCTCTTTCTTTTACGTTATGGCTTCTCCTTCTGGCATCTCTTTTTTCTTTTGCAGCTACCACTTCAATGTATGCATTTTTCCTTCCTGTTTGTAGCATTAGCACTTTCTTTTACAACATCACCATCAGTATTTTGGCACCACCATCATAGTCCTTTTGAAACTTCTAAAGTTGATGCCTTTTTAGCATCATTCAGTAAAGGCATCAACATCTTTGCTTGATCATGGTTGCGCACTTTATCAAACATCATTAACCTTGTGATAGTTTTGGATCCAATATGTATAATCGACATTAAATAGAACATTTACTATTGTAAGTGCATTTATCAAGGCCTAATATGGAAGGGATGACTAGGTCAAGCACAGACTATATAACATCTATAAATTGGAATGTGGACCTCTCATTTCCTTAAGAGAACTCATTGCTAATGCTTGTAGGGCTTTGGCCACTGATTATCCATGACATAGTTGCACTGCGTTTCTGGAAACGCGTTTCGAAATGCGGTTCAGAAACGTGTTTCTGGATTCTGGTAGCATTCCTCAAAAAAGTGTTTTTTTTTTTTATTTTGTGGGCAATATGGGTATCAGATGAAAGCTCTATTTAAGAGCATTACATTTGTATAGTTTTCCGAACGTTTCGGGTACAGGATGGTCCAGTTCAGGTGCATTAACTCCCTAGGTTTACGCATTAGCTCCTTTAATATAAAAAATTGTTAAAAAATTAAAATGTCTCGATGTGTTCACAATAGGATTCTCTCTCTCTCTCTCTCTCTCTCTCTCTCTCTCTCTCTCTCTCTCTCTCTCTCAGATCACAACAAACTGAACAAAAACCACAAGGAACCATGCTGAATCATGCTGAACCATACTGCATCATACTGAACTGTACTGAATCATTTTTCAACCATACTCACTCTCTCTCTCTCTCTCTCTCTCTCTCTCTCTCTCTCTCTCTCTCTCTCTCTCTCTCACAGCTCAGATCCCCCTGGCACCATGTGCACCACCTCCGTATCGCTGAGCAGATGCCTATCGACTATTCACACCGGAAGATCCGACTCTGATAGCCCACTGTAAAAACATTTGCCTCCTCCACGGCTGGCGCGTTTCAGGCCGCGAGAAGGGGGCAAAAAAATATATCTATATTCTGTTTTCTTTTTTAACACGTTTCTGCTTCAGAAACTTGTTTCTGAGAAACGCGTTTGCCCAGAAATGTGTTTCTGTGCAACTATGATCCATGATGCCATTTGTCATTCTTCATGCAACATTGCTATTTGTCATTTATGGTGTTTTATACTCCATTGATATAAAAATCTATGACTGTGTTCAAAACAAATAACTAATAAAATTGCTCTACACCAGAAGATATGTAACTCATAAATTCCCTGTCTCTATCATTGTTTATTTAATGTGCACCATAATTCAATCAGAAAAATATGTATATATAAGATCAAAATGATTGAAGCTTGCTGCAGCTTGGACAATGAATTTCAAGGGCTTCTTCTTTGAAGAGAATCTCATTGACTAACCCATGACACCAACCAAATGACTTGTAACTTAACCTTCCTCTTTGGTAAAGATTATTATGCATGACATGACAGAATCCTAGATTACAAAAAAGAAAAGATAATTCTTTTCAAGCAGGTTCAAATCTGCATCACTCAAATGCAAATCACGTAATAGGAAATGGCAAATTATATTTGGAGTATTCTGCATTCTGACAAAGGTTGCATGCAGGCAGGGCCCAGTCTCACTGAACGTTGGAGAATGCTCCATGATGGCAACTCACAAGCATTCTTCACATTAGATGAGGGGCGGGGGGGTGCTGCCTGCATTCTCGGTCACAGTGCTAAATATGCTCCTCCAGTTATGCTCCAACACTAACAATCCCCATTAAGATAATGCCCTTTAGTCAAGAAATATCCATGTGCGATATACAAAAAGGCTTTTTTGTCAGCAACAGGCTTTTGATGTTCATGAAGTGTGTGAACTTTTTCACCACCTCCCATCTGATACTGAGAAAATTTTGCTATGAAATTTTAACTCAATCTCAAACCAAGAAACTTGGTAGACTGAATTCTTAACTTCCTAGAGATTCCAACACGGTTGTATGGGCCAACAGGTATACTAAAATTTTTTGCATAAGATGAAGACAGCAGAAAGATGGTCGTGCTACATTCAGCAGAAAACTGGGACATGGAAAATAAGTAACCTTTCTACCCTTGGTGCAGTTGCTTACCTAAGATCGGAGGCTCCTCTGATAACATGGTAGTTTGTGACCACATGGCCTTCTTTATCCCATACAAAACCCGATCCAGAGCCTTGAGGAACTTGCAAAACATCCAAAGTGAAAACATCCCTCCTGCAACACGGCACAAAGTTCCAAGATTTCGGTATACATACTCTATAGATTTATACGTTAAAATAGTCAGTGGCATTCTAAAGCTAAGGACTTCAAGTAAGATGCTCAAATTGTTTAAAGTCGGGATATAAAAAGTTTCGGTTCCACGATTACATATGCATGCTAGATAGACAGCAGAGATTTGTGTTATTGCGTCAAGAATTGAGCAAGCCTACCTTGCACCAATATTGGTGATGTATACCACGGATGGAGTATTCTCCGTGAAAAGTTTGACTGTTGCAAGCTCATCACTCTGCAATTGTCTGCGTGGAGTAGCCACAAAAGCGTGAGAATCATATCCTGTGCTCACCACACTCATACCAATGCTCAGAGCCAATATCCAAGCCCAAAGGTTAGACAGTTGCTTTCCACTGATGACATCTTTATCAAAATCAGTGGAACTAGGCATCAACTTTTCTATTATACTTTTGGCCCTCCTTGGAAAATAAAACGCCTCAGCTCGTTCATTTCTTAGGTCTTTCTGAGTCGAAGGACTCGCCAATGGCTTGATTCCATTTGACGCATCCACTGCTGAGGAAGAGGATTCCCAAGGGTCAAATGATGAATTTACCGCCGCTGTGCGGTTCTTGGATCTCGTTACATCCCTTTTAGAGGAAAACTGAATGTCACTACTTGTTAATGCATCAAAAACCTGAAGAAGCCATCGCACTGATCTCACCAAAGTATCAACCGGGTTCCTTTGCTTGTCATAATGTGCAGTTGAATCGTGTTCTTCTATATACTTGCTTGTTTTTCTCAAAGGGTATCTTGTGCGGGGCAAAGAGCTGGAACTTATAGGTACGATGCTGGCTGGCCTTCCTCTTTCAGCGAAACTTCTTCCTAGGAATGAAACAAAAGCAACCTTTCGACATTCCGATCCTAAGCTTCCATCCACCATCAATGTTGAAGAAAACCTGGACTTACTAAAATACTCTACAGTACTGGAGCTTACAGACGCAGTTGGAGGTAATGCTCCGAGACGAGGGGATGGCGCCAAGGCCATTGCCACCGTCATTGTGACTGAAATTGCTTTCTAAAACGAGCAGCAATTACACCAATAAATGAAACGATCAAAAAATGGAAGTGGATGTGAGCAGGAATAGAATGCTCCGATAATCTCAGCAACAATTTACGTGCATTTCATGGACTAATACTGGACCACGATCTGAGCTTCTTCTCATTGAGCGTCATCGAAAGCAAGCAAAACTGCTGCACTTTCAGCTCTTCACCAAGCGAGCATCCGAGATGTTTGCACTAATCTAAATCAAAAAAACGAAATGGCTGACAGTGTATGAATGATTTACATCCAAAATCCTTTCCCAAACTTCTTGAGGATAGTGACATCAGAAACTTCTTGAGTACAAATAAGAATCTATATGAGAGATCCTTTCCGAAACTTCTTGAGTACAGTGAAGAATTTATATCAGAAACTTCTTGAGTACAAATAAGAATCTATATAAGAGATCCTTTCCGAAACTTCTTGAGTACAGTGAAGAATTTATATCAGAAACTTCTTGAGTACAAATAAGAATCTATATAAGAGATCCTTTCCGAAACTTCTTGAGTACAGTGAAGAATTTATATCAGAAACTTCTTGAGTACAGATAAGAATTTATATCAGAGATCCTTTCCGAAACTTCTTGAGTACAGTGAAGAATTTATATCAGAAACTTCTTGAGTACAGATAAGAATTTATGTCAGAGATCCTTTCCGAAATTTCTTGAGGATAGTGAAGAACTTACATCAGAAATCGTTTCCGAAACTTCTTGAGGATAGCAGATAAATTGCATCCGTTTATCCTCATCGAAGCAAATTTTGGCAAAAAAAATAATGGTACATAGATTTATTACCTGACTCGGAATGCATCGTCAACCGGAGTGCAGAACAAGTATCGTGGAAGATCCTAGAAGCACCAGTAAAAGAAGAAGAAGAAAGAAGAACGGACAGCCTTGGCTGATAAAAGTATGGACGATCAATCCGTTTCACACAGGAATAATGTTTCTTTTGAAAGCTTTGCTGATGCATCAATAGGGTAACAGTTGAGAGGAGCGAGCGAGAGATGTCGGACTATATATCGGACACATGGCATCATCCGGTTAGGTAAGAAAGATCATATTTTCAGTCCCAGCACGGATTTTAAAATGTTCATATATCTACAATTGTTAGGGGGGAAGGACTCGCTCCGAGGCCCTTTTGCCCAAGTAGGGCCCGAGGCCGTAGGCCCTTCCGTGGGCGGAAGGGCCCGAGGAGCCAGGCTTTCCCGGACGTGAAATCAGTTTTTAAATTTTTACAAAGGAAATGGTGATGCCTCACAAAACGTAATTTTTTTTTGACAAAATTATTTTTTACATGCACCTTCCAGACACCGGAAGGTGCACGTAAAAAAATTTATGTTTTTTACACGCACCTTCCGCCCGGAAGTTGTGGGCTGTGCAACTATCTAGTCAAACAGAATGGATTGATAGAGCGAAATTAAAGTCAGAACAACAACAACCTTCAACATATCTGAGATCTACTATGACCCAAAATCTTGTAACTTTTAGATGTAAAACAAATTAATACTTCCGATAGCTGATAATGTAGGAGTCAATGACATCCGTTCTACTACCTTTGTGAGGTGTCGTAGATGAAAAGTGTATATGTTATTGCTATGGAAGCTGTAGTGAAATAAATTAATATTTTTGATAGTTGATAATGTAGGAGTCAATGACATCTGTTCTACTACCTTCTTGAGGTGTCGTAGACAACCATGGAAAGTGTAGACGTTATCGCTATGGAAGTTGTAATGAGGATGATGATTGTAGTGTTTTATGATAATAAGAAAGAGTGAATAACATCAGATAATTCAAGACATGATAATGTGCAAGAATATCCTACCTATGCTTCAATTAAATGAGCTGAGTACAATGATTATTTATGAATCTAGTGTGCAGAATAAGCTAGAATACAAATCACTACAATGTATGCCATGAAATAGCTTAGAATCGCGTGTAAGCACTATGTGTCTCACATTAATTTGCACACTGTAAAACTCTCTTGCGATCTCCTCTCAATGATCAATATCTTCCTCTCTACACACCACTACACCTTCCTTGATCTTGGCATTTAGTCACTATTTATTGACCAACTAACCATCTTGTGATCTTCTGATTGATTGTACAATTAACATATCTTCTAATAGATGGTAGTGATTATGACTAACAAAGCCTTATTACAATTCGTGACAGTTTGTAAAATGTCATAGAAGTTGATTGTGAGCAAACTGTCGTTATCACCTTTTGATATCTACAAGAAATACAATGTATTTTTGTAGGTGTCGAGAAGTTTGCATTTTTTGGGATTTTCAAGAAGGCCGAAATGACGAGATATGTATGTATCTTTGATACTTCGCATTTTTTGCCTATTGTGGAACTTCGTGTAAATCTATAGGCAGCTGAACTGTCATAGAATTGTGAGTAAATCTACAGTGTCGTATATTTCGGCTTTTCCATCTGTGTAGAGTCTAGTGTTTTTCTGTAGAATTGCATTTATAGTTGACAGAAAAATAGAGTAGTAGGAAATAAAACTTGCAGCTATCTATAGAGGGTGAAGGGAGATTAACTCCAACAGAACCGAGTATTAGAGTTTTGATACTCAGAATCCCTTGAGTCATATCCTTCAACATACATCACTATTCTTCCCGCAACTTAATCGTTATAGAATACAAGAATGTATGTCCATATACACAACTTATGAAACTTAATAATTACTCCAATTTTCTTTCCACAATAAGCTACAAGATTTCTTGAATATTTTCTCAAGCTGAATTATTTTCAAGAAATGTGAGTTATCTAAATTCTCCATTCTATTTGGTACTCAAAGACAAAAATAATATCAAAACAATTTTGATATTTATTTTTTTCAACCACAAAAGCCTTTAGGCTTCTATCTAGAATTGAATCTAAATTTCCAAAGTTTTACTAAATTCCAACTGAACTCAATTGCTATTCTTGTGTTTGTTAAATTATGTCATCCAATTGAGCTCTATGGGATACCAACACTAAAATTGAATCTATTTCTCCATCGAAAACCACTCTACCACTGAAATCTCTTCACATTATTCATCTAGATAAATTACCAATATTTTAGGAGCAACTCCACTGCTCAATTTAATTGCCAACGATTCAGAAATCGCAAAAAGTATAGGTTTAGGCCTCACTTATACCAGTAATAGGACATTTAGATATGAGTTGATAAATTAACCTTCTGGTAGAGAGACTCGTTAATCTACACGTAATCGTTTCCAAACAATACTCTATGTTCATCAGCTGCTTTAGGTGTATCAAATAGCCCAATAATTAGGAATACATAGCAGATCCTAAAGACTAACCATGCACATATGAAAACAGTCCCACTATGATCTTGTATAGAAACACACACACACACACACACACACACATTCTTTTACAACATGTGTATGTAACTTACATATCTAGTTGAAAAACTTGTAACTCAATCATCTAAACAAGAATTTTATTTTTCAAGAGTAAATAACACATATGAGAAATCTTTGATCTTCACCTGTACTATACATGCATATGAATAACTCTCAAATATTTCAATTCCCATATCTCCTCTGGTTCTAGACTGTTCCTCACAATCCCTAAAGAGTTTCTTTACTGATTCCAATTTGTTCCCTTTCTATACATATCTTGAATTTTTTTGAAAAATCTTTGCACCACAAAAGAATCAACTCCACTATTTCGTCCCCTCTTTTAAAGAAATTAGCTTGATTTCTATAGAAGATGCCTAAGGATATATTGCATAAAGTATCTAAAAATCATTAAAAAGTTATTAACAAATGTTCCACAAAGGTCCATCTCTATTATAACCTGGAATTTTCCTTGTCATAAAATATTTGAACTTGAGTGACAAATAATATTATCTACTTGTAATCCTACTACCCAATAGATATAAAAAAAGGGGGTCAAGAAAGTCTCAATTCGGTGAGTTCATTCATTCCATAATTGAATTCCATTTACCTTGTAAATTTTTTCTAAATTTCATGTCTTATTCACATACTTAAATAAGTAGTATTTCATATGACAATAAATAGTCCTTTGAGAGAATAACTCCATACCAAAAACTGTCATGTATCTCATATAGGTACTGCCATTATAACCAAATCCGAGAGAAACCAATCATTTTAATGCTTTATAGCAATATTTAGTGGATATCCAAAAATTCACTTTTGAATTGATGAGAGAAATGATTTAACCAAATTCATGGCTAACCATCATGTTAGTAAAATTTCAGCCAAAAAAAGAGGTATTCACCATCCTTTGCACTTCGAAAAGTGTGTGACGTTTACACTAAGTTCAAGATGGTTTACTATAATGTTGATTTCTACATTAATCTACGACAACAAGAAAGCTAATCCACTCTAGTTCCACAAACTGGAAGTAAAACTAATCCACCACTAAATCCACAACCACACACAAAGGCATGGAAGGGCAAGATCATTAATGCATCACTCAAAAAACAAGAATGATCAAGGAGCTCAAGGATGCACCAAAATCGTGGAGGCTGTCGCGAACGGGTTTCTGTTTGTGTATCGCGAACAATTTCATTTCTTAATCTTTTTAAAAAAAAATTAAGATAAAACTATTTTGTATTAAGGAAGAACTCGAACATATAACATTTCCTATCTGATGAGTCGTAGGCTGAACTCAGATCTCTTACTAGGGAGAATGTTGCCCACCCAACTACTTCCATCGTGTAATGAGCGCGTTGACTTCTTTGTATCATGAAACAAAATCGTCATCTAGAAAAAATAATTAGTTTATGCACATTTTGTTTTTTAAGGAGTTTGAAATGAGCATAAAAAGCCACATGTGCTTATTACGTTATTAAGTATTAGGGAACGATCTTTATGTTGACCTTTGCACCAAGTAAGTTATATTACCAAGTAAAGACATATATCAATCACTTTGTTTCTTCTGTTAAAAAAAGAAGTATTTTGTATTGGAAAATAATAATTTTAGTGATTTTGCACTCGGTAAAACAACCATAAAGTTATGGTGAGGTTGTTAGGACAAGTCAATATTTGAACAATGTGGCTTTTGCCTTAATCTCTGGGTTTGTGGTTTAAATCTTGCAAATTCTATGACAGCTCATTTATTGATGTTCTTGGTAGTCCAAGAATCAAGAAATGTGTGCTTCTTGATCCTTGGGCTCTCAAAGATGTTGTCTAGTTATTTTAGTTTCTTGATTCTTGCATTTAGGTAGAATGTATGTTAAATTAGTTTTAGTTTTTAGGATCTGCTCATTTTGGTTTTGTAGCTTTAGAATAGAATTTCATTGTCTGCTCAACGAAACTACACGCTGATTTCTTGGTTGAATGCATTGGCTTACATGTTTGGTTTGAATGCATGTGATACGGTTCAAGAGAGACCTCCCTGGATGTCCTCTGGCAGGCAGGACATTACTACATCAATATTAGTCATTCTGCCTGATCTAGGCATTGTAATAAGCAAGATAAACACTAAAGAATGCCCTCAGTCTCTCTTGACAGACATAACACAAAGCTATTAAAGTTGTAAGCAAAAAGTAAAGGAGACAAAAAACTCGTAGACAGAAAGAGCATCTGCCTACAGACTATCCAGCAAATAAAGTCGACGTCCCTGTCTGTCATAGTTGCATCCTTGGAAAACAAACTAGGATTTCTTTTAGATCATGTCATACGCATGCAACAAAATATGTTCTAGATGTTGTTCATTCAGATATATGTGGTCCAATGCAAACTCCGTCATTGCTTGATGCAAAGTATTTCATTACTTTCGTTGACGAATAGAAGAACATGTGTTTATTTTATTAAGCAAAAATTGGAGGCTTAGCTTTCTGCAAGGCCAATCGAATACATCTACAAGAATATTCAGCCCACTACTCACCTCAGTCCAATGGTGTAGCTCAAAGGAAGAATCAGACACTCATCACAAGTGCAAAAAGCATGCTGGCCCATGCCTCTCTTCCAAAGAAATTCTGGACAAAAGCTGTTACAACAACAGTCTACCTTCAAAATCGATCCATCTCAGAGGCCCTGAATGGCAAGACACCTTATGAGGTGTGGACATGATCAAAGCCATCACTCACAAATATTCGAGTGTTTGGATGCATAGCCTACTCACAGATCCCTACTGATCTAAGTAGGAAGCTGGACAACACCAGCAGAAGGTCGATCTTCATCAGCTATTCCTCAGACCATCAAACATACAAGCTCTTCAATCTGGACTCTCAAAAGACCTTCATGAGCATAAATGTCATTTTTGTGGAAGATCAGTTTATCGACCACAAGGGGAAAGCTACTTCGAATTCAGATCCTAGAATCAACACCAATAGCTCCGAACTACTCAGGATTGATCAGAAGATTGACATTGACACTGACTCCGACAACGAGGAAGTCCCTCAACAAAATGAATCGCATCAAAGGATCGTAGTTCAACCCAGAAGATCGAACCGATCAAGACAGTCTCCATCCCGATTTACGGATCATCTGGCCTGCTACTTTGTGCAGAAATTAAATGTTGTTTCAGAGGCAATGTCATCCCTGATGTTGATCAAGAGAAGACCAATGCATCTTTTAACGAGAATGGTTTTATTTCAAACTCAAGAGACTCAAATTTTTATTTTCAGTCTGTATCTAATCCCTTCATAATCATCACCTTTTATGTAGATGATATGTTACTATTTAGTAACAATCTAAATTTGTTGAAGGATTCAAAAATTTGTTAGCTCTATCAAAAGGAGCATCATCTCAGATTTTAACGATATGTTAAAACTGAAGTACAAGGCATTTTTTAGGATCCAAATTAAGGGGGAGTGTTAGATTTCTTATGCTCAGCCTTAAACAAATCGTTCAAGTAATGAGCATCTTGAAAACCGAAGGCCGACAACATGTGTTTTCGGACCTTCACATTTTTTTCCTTTTAAAGTTTCTTCTTTTTCCTTAACCATTCTTTAGGCACCTTCGCCTTTTTTCTGCACTTCGCGAAAATGCCACACACTGGCTAAGTGGCTAGAATGCGACACAGTGGCCAAGTGGCCAAAGTCAGCAGAATGCCTTAGAAACCATTTCTAAAGCATCTTCGGCTTTTGCCGCCTTCTTCGCCTTTTTAAAGTGTGGCCAAATTCACCAGAATGCCTTAAAAACCATTTCTAAAGCACCTTCGGCTTTCGTCTTTTTGGCTTCAGCTACCTTCGACTTTCGCCACCTTTGGCTTTTGCCGCCTTCTTCGTCTTTTTCACAGTGTGGCCAAAGTCACCAGAATGTCTTAGAAACCATTTCTAAAGCACCTTCAGCTTGTTACCCTTCAGCCTTTCGGCTTTTTGCTATCTTTAAACTAAGGGCACCTTCAAGAGTTGCATACCTTCAGTCTAAAGGCACCTTCGGATTTTTCGGCTTTTCCGCATTTTTCTACATTGGCAAACCGATGTCGCCACACGTATCAGCAACCCTAAAAACAGCTGGACAACCAAATATCCCAAAGGTGGTGAAGCGGTTACCAACTTTGTACATATGCAAAGACTAGCGTAAATAGCCTTAAAGGCTTGTAAGATATTTTCTCTCGACACTTGTAAATCTATGTATTAGCCGAATCAAGCTATGTAAGTGTTAATCGAATTTTTCTTTTGATCAGAGTTATCTGTAGCCAACGTTATCATGCTCAACAAGCTGAAGTTATTTCTTCAACCCATTGTACTCACTGTTCATATTTTTATCAGAGTGCAATTTTTGTCTCACTACTGCATCATTCATTTGTGCAATCTGTATGAGTTCTTCTACTTGAATATTTCTACTACTAATTGTTGCGTTTCCGTTCCTACACGCCTACGCTATGAGCATCTGAGCTTCCGCTGCACTCACGACCACAGTTTTACGACAATGCTTAACTATGACACCTGTCTTCCTCACGAAACTAACTCTTGCGGTTTTGTTTTGTGGGATGGTGGCAGAGGTAACAACTGGGTGTCCTAAAACTTGCTTTGCTTTATGGTACTATGTACTGTAAGACTTTATACAGATTTATGTTTACTTGTTATGCTATAAATTCAAGGGTTCAAAGGGTTTGGTCTTGAGGACTATGTGAAATCTCTCTCTCTCTATCTCTCTCTCTCTCTCTCTCTCTCTCTCTCTCTCTCTCTCTCTCTCTCTCTCTCTCTCTCTCTCTCTCTCTCTCTCTCTCTCTCTCTCTCACACACACACACACACACACACACACACACACACACACACACACACACATTCTATGCAAGTTGAGGCGAGGATACGCTCCCAGCAACGAACCCTATACTACAAATGACACAACACTCTATTGATTCACAAATTGGATGTCCTTGCTGTTCTTCTCCTTGTTCCATCTCTCATGTTTTCTTTGGATTTTGATGGATTTGCTAGTTCTTGGGATTGAATCTTGTTACATTTTATTTTATTTTATTTTTATTTTTATTTTTATTTTTATTTTATTTTGAGAGAGAGAGAGAGAGAGAGAGAGAGAGAGAGAGAGAGAGAGAGAGAGAGAGAGAGAGAGAGAGAGACTCTACACTCGACATTTGACTCTATCGACTGATTTGACTTATCCGACTTCATCGACTTTCGACTATAACGCGTAGCTTTTGCTAATGCCACCTCTTGTCTGGACTTCTAGTAATGGTGCATGAGAAAGGCGGTTATCCAAGCAACCACCCCATTCTTTATAAGCCCTTGTATATGATGAAATTTTTGCACCACTCGACACTCGACACTCCATCAATAGTCTACACTCGACATTTGACTCCATCAACTGACTCAATTTATTCGTCTTCATCGACTCTCAACTATAACGCATAGCTTCTGCTGATGCCACCTCTTGTATGGACTTCTAGTAATGGTGCATGAGAAAGGTGGTTATTCAAGCGGCCACCCCATTCTTTCCGCGTCCTTGTGTATAATGAAATTTCTGAATAAGAAGTTATATATATATATATACAAATGACTATATGATTTAATAAATTTGAGTAAAATTTGAATTTAATTTGACTTGAATTCCATCATCACTCACCTCCATCGACTCTCGACTAACTTGACTTCATTGACCTACTCGACTTACTCGACTCCCTCAACAAATCAGATCAAGTTTGATATAGGAAAAAGTTGATCCATGTACTATTAGTCGATTCCAGCTCATGTCACGATCAGAAGGATGACGTTGACAATCCACCCACTTGTACATAGATTTACTATTTACATCGACGACTATCTACTATAGGACGGCTCTAGTTAATTAAGTAGATTCAAACTTGTACTTTCAAGTACTGATCACCGAACTATAATCATCAACAAGTTAAGTGAATTTAAAATAAAGTCTGCACCTTTAGCAGTCAGTGATTTCTTGGATAATTTGGTTCTCATTCGATTTCTTTCTGGTTTGCTTTCAAACAAAAGTAAGAATCCAGCTAATAACAATCGACCATCTGAAGCTTTGCATTTTTGTGCCTCCCAGACTACCGCACTACTTCAAGCTCATGTACTCTATTTCTATTAATCAAAGAGTGCAATTTTGTCCACACAACTATTTTGTTCACTTGCGCATTATTATAGACTGCATACATCTTGATTATTGCTACTACGCTGACACACTTCCGATCCACAACTGTCCATTGTAAGTTTTTGCTACTAGTATCCCGTTCCAGATTTTGGATCTGGACGCCCATTTCTGAATCGATTATGATTCAGCTTCAGATACTAGTTTTTTTGATAGAGTATCAGAGCCTGTGGTCAGTAATGTTTCTACTGGGGCATCGTTTTGCAAGTGCACAGCTAGCAGTATTTTGACATCGTTGTTTCTACCAACGATCTCGCTCTCTTCACCAGAATGGGTCCATCTTCTAGTTCATCTCTGATTGACAAACTCGATGGATAGAACTACCGTCTTTGAAAATTCAAGATGAAAGTCATACTACTTGCCAAAGAACTATGGGACATCATTGATGGCACAAAGGTCAAACCTAAGGTCGATGCAAACAACATCACCAAATGGAGACAAAGAGATGGCAAGGCATTTGCCCCGATCACTCTGAATATCAAAGACTATCAGATCAGCCATATTCGAACAACTCATACTGCTAAGGATGTTTGAGACATCCTAGTAACCCTCTATGATATCAGAGATGTTACATCCAAGTTACACTTGAGGAAGAAATTCTTTACATTAAGAATGTCTGATGCAGACAATATTTCGAGCCATCTCAACACATTCAAAAATCTCATGGAGTAGATGATTGCAGCTGGCTCAGTCATTGAAGATTTCGATGTAGTGATGACTCTACTATCCAGTCTACATGAAGCTTTCGAAACTTGGGTCACAACCATCTTGACCTAATAACGTCTCACTCTATCAAGAGTCATCTCGATGCCACTTCAAGAGGAAATCAAACAAAATGGATCCTCCTCTAACTCAAGATTGGATCTCCAAGCTCTATTCTCAAAGAAAAATTAGATGTTTAGATCCAAGAGATCTACAAAGTCAAACTATCTTGACAAGAAGAGCAAAATGCAGCCTGGAGAATCTAGGATTGAATTTAGAGACTTCATCATTCCAGCCAAGACAAACTATTTAGTAAATATTGTAAGAGGACTGGTCACCTTATGAAGGACTATAGGACATTGCAATACAACAATGAAAAGAAGAAGCAGTTACAACAACAAGCAAATACTGCAACTACCAGTCACTCGATCTAGCCACAAGAGGAAGATGAAGCAACCTTCACGACCAAAGTTGGAGAACAACAGGATATCGATTCCTGGTATTTGGACTCAGGAGCAACACAACATATGACTCACCACCGTGATTGGTTCCAAGGCTACAAGTCATTCACCCATTCTAGAGTTGTGCAACTAGGGGGACAACTCATCTCATATTATCAAGGGAGAAGGAACAATCAGGATCGAATTTCAGAAAGGTGATGTAAAGTTTCTCTCCAATGTTCTTCACGTTCCAAATCTTACAAAAAATCTGCTTTCAATAAGCAGAATCACTGTTTTTGATCATAGGGTCAAATTCAATACAGAGGGCTACACTATTCTTGACAAATTATAAAAAGTTTTAGCTTTCAGTATAAGGTGTGGCTACCTTTACAAACTAAGTCACTTTTATTCTACAAACAGTCAAGCTCTTCATACTTCAACTTCTGAATTGACTAATATGCTATGGCATTTCAGACCAGGCAATCTGAATTTCAAAAGTATCCAACAAATGTGGAATTAGTTCAAGATCTGCCATCTATTAGCAAATCGACTTCTCTTTGTGAAAGTTGTATTATCAGCAAACATGCTAGAATTCCATTCAATTCAGATTCAATTCATTCATCTAAAGGTTTGCTAGGTCTAGTACATAGTGACATTTGTGGCCCTATGCAGACTGCTTCCACAGGGGAAGCCATTTACTTTCTAACCTTTATTGATGATTTTTCTCGAAGAACTGTTAACTACTTTCTGAAGCATTCAAATTCTTCAAATAGTTCAAGGCATCTACTAAAAATCAGACACAGAGATTGAATCAAAGCTCTATGCACTGATGGAGCCAGGGGAATATATCTCCGTCGAATTCAAGATGTTCTGCAAGGCAAATGGATTACACCAACAGTTTACAACCAACTATTCACCTCACTCCAATGGTATAGCTGAAAGGAAAAATTGGACACTGATCGAGAGTGCCAAAAGCATGTTTACCCATGCCTCTCTTTCAAGAAATTTTGGACAGAAGCTATCATGACCGTTGCCTATCCATAGAATTGATCAATTACAAAAGCTCTAAATGGAAAAACACCTTATGAGGTGTGGACAAGACTGCCAGTCGATTCCAATCCACATTGCGATTAGAAAGATCACGTTGATAGTCCACTCACTTGTACATAGATTTACTATCTACAACGATGACTATCTACTATAGGATGGCTCTAGTTAATTAAGTAGATTCAAACTTATACTTTCAAGTACTGATCACTGAACTGCAATCATCAACATGTCAAGTGAATTTAGAATAAAGTCTGCACCTTTAGTAGTCAATGATCACCTGGATAATCCGGTTCTCATTTGATTTTCATTCAATTTCCTTCTGGTAAGTTTTCAAATAGAAGTAAGAATCCAATTAGCAACGATCAAGCGTTTGAAGCTCTGCATTTTTGTGCCTCCCAGACTAGTGCACTGCTTCACACTTATGTACTCTATTTTTGAATAATCAAAGAGTGCAATTTTGTCCACACAAATGCTTTGTTCACTTGTGCATTATTACAGATTGTATATATCTTGATTTTGCCTACTATGCTGACACACTTCTGATCCACAACTGTCCGTTGTAAGTTTCCGCTGCTAGTACCTCATTCTAGATTTTGATTCTGGATGCCCATTCCTAAATCAATTCTGATTCAGCTTCAGATACTAATTCTTCTGAAAATTGAATCATAAGCATTTGCTTGAATCTAAATTATGCTACTGCTCTCATGGAAACGAATCTCTGCGTGACATGTTGGAATGCTCTTCATTTCTTGATGCTTTGTAGGTACTTAGGTATAGGGTTGAAGGGGGATAGGAAAAACCGCCACAGCTACGGGCCCTCCACCAACAAGCATGCCAATTCCACAAGTGCCTGACTTTGGAAAGCCACCTGAAAAAGTTGATGTTCCAGCAGCCAATGCTCGTTCACATGCACATGGGCTCGTCAAAGATTTGAACTAGCTCCTTCAAAATAAACTCTATCACCACAGGTTGGCAACCAAGGAGAAGCAAGCTCGGGAGGTAGCTTGCAACAAGAAACGGATAAGCCATGGACAACCACGACCAAAATGTAACAGGAAATGAATGCCATGAGGACCAGCATCAAGTCTTATCAAACCATGGTTCTTGCCTTGCAAGCGTCTTAGAAATAGCTCCAAGCCTAGCTATAGGCAGAAAAGTAGTGGACAGAAGATCAAGCCAATATGGTATTGGCCCAGCCGATAGTGATCCAGGCCTGACAGAAGAAGTGCCTAGATACCAAGAAACTATTGACTTCTATCTTGTAGTGTCTCCAATGTGAGACAAGCACGAAGAATATATCGAATCCTTTGTCAAAGTAATTGACAAATTTGAACAACAGAACGATGAGTAGAATGAGATGATAGCGGCCCAGGGACGTCCAACCACCTCTCAAGACATCCAACTGGCCACCACTAGCCAAGGGGCCCCATCCAACTACAAGTACCCAAGCATCAACCCATGCCCCTTTAAAATTTGACGTCTCGTTCACAATTGAGCAGCTAGATATGCCTGAGGGTAAACCATCTAGCCAAGGTCTTCCAAGGCCATGGCCAAACAAAAAGAGCATCAAGCATGTATATAACAAGCCCCAGCCTCTAGATGAGTCGGTCCAAGAATTCCAAGCCAAATACCCAAAAAAGAAAATGAGAGAAAAAATTATCTTGCCATGCTCTACAACCAACATCAAAGGCAAAGAAAAACATGTAATCAACCCACTTGGCGCGACGTTAAGTTCAAGAATGACAAAAAGGTCCTGACGTGTCGGATAGGTGTTGTATAGTTCATTATACTTTGTGCTGCTACCAAGAACAGATGGCTCCCAAAACTGAGCCACAAAAGTCCGTTTGGACCCGACCATACTAATGCTACAAAAATGATTTATTCCGTGTGCTTCTAATTCTTACCAATTGGGTGATTTTGCAAGGCTAAGTCAAAAAAATTGTTGTTTTGTACGAGCCTACAGACTTGCGGCGAGTTACGGTACATGGTCAAGACTCATCGAAGTCAAAACCCTAGGAACGATACTTGTTTGGCCAAGTTCATGTTTCCCTCTAGCAGTTTTTAAGGTAGATTTTGGGTGATACACATCTCGACTCCAAATAGCAAGTTTTGAGTTCGAGACAAGTGCTGTACAGTTCTTTATACTTTGTGCTACCACCAGGAACATACGGCTCCCTAAACTGAGCCACAGATGTCCGTTTGGACCCGACCATACAAATGTTGCAAAAATGGTCCATTCCATGTGCTTCCAATCTTGCCAATTGGGTGAATTTGCCAGGCTGAGTCAAGAACATTGTTCTGATTGGTTCTACTGGTTTGTAACGAGCCTACAAAGTTGTGGCAAGTTACGTTGTAGGATCAAGGCTCATCGAAGTCAAAATCCAAGGAATGGTATAAATTTAAATATAACATGGCATTAGAGTGTGCTCAATTTGAAAGCATGGCTACAAGCACAAATGTGCAAACACAAATAGAAAATGACCATGTCATGTGTCAAATCCAAAGTCATAGCTATAACAATGAAATTAAAGCTAAGAGCAAGATAAATTACAAAGCAATCAAGATAGCATATCCAAAGAAAGCTAGAAACACAAGGATCTCCATAGAATCACAATAGAAATGAGCAAATGATCATAAGGAAATGGAAAAGGGCATGCATTCATGTAGATAAGGCACATGAGACCTAGCAATGGAAATCCTCAAAGCTCATATTCACAAAGAGGAGGCTAAGAGCTCTCTCATTTGCAAATGAGCCAAAAGATCCCAAAATTGATGTCTCTTGCCTACTTATAGGCAAAGCCCTTAACTTAACTCAACATAATTATCTTGAGAGATAGTTAACTCTTTTAAGCCTTACTAAATGTATTTAGGCCCTTGTTGGCCTATTATCCTTATTAAGGTACTTTGAAGGACCTAAAGAGGGAACTGCCTTATTTTTAAGGCTAATAGCTAGTTTTGGGCCCAACAAAGCTTACATTGGATATTATCTTGCATTCACAAGCATGGATGTACTTAAAGTACATGACAAATATCAAAGTTGAAATAAATATTGAGGCCGGACAATAACCGCCCAAGGTTAGAATTTCAAGGTTTTAAGGTTCCGACAAAGAATATTTAGGATCTTGTCATATCAACACCTTTAGCTTATGCTATTGCCGCACATAAGTCCATATGCGTACCTTGTACATTTTGTCATAATAAGCCACACTTACCAGTAATGTGGATGTGAGTATTTGTGCAACAATTGAAAGCATTGAGTCACACAACAAATGCTTTTGTCCATGTGGGCAATGGGGCATCATGATAGACATAGAATCCTTGTTTCCCTCTTTGTAGTAACATCCTTGTATACATTTCTTTTGGAAGTGCTCAACAACACTATAGATTGATGATTCCATTTAGGTAGATTAGCCATTGAAATGACAATTTTTTTTCTTGATCTACTCGTCCAAATTGCAGAACATTTTTTTTTGTTGCATTGTGCCATTTGAAAAGAGGCAGAAAAAAAAAAACTACTTTTGAACAATTTCCTTAGTATCCTCCTTAAAATCATGGGAGCTGCAACCAGCCCATTTCAAAGTTTTCCGTAAAGTGTCATTGATATGGGACTAAGCACTTCAAACTTCAAACTTTACTTCCTCAACTTTCATTGCTTCAAATTTCTACATGAATAACTTTTACCAATTTCAACAAGGTTTAAGCCTTCAACCAATGGTATTCTTAGTTATGCATAAAATTGGGGCAATGGAAAAGCTTTAAAAAATCTATGGCTTTTCAAAGACATCATGATAACATCAAGTCCTAATATCTTCTCTAGGGGATAAGAGTAACCATCAATCCACATATACTCTCGGAAGGGATAAGTGTCCACACCACTCCATGATGTTGAATGAGACTCGGTGCCCATGATCTACTTTTGGCTACAATCGGTGCATGATCTTGAGTGAGACTTGGTGCCAGGATCTACTAATGGCTACAAACTCAGTGCATGATCTTGAGTGAGACTTGATCTACTTATGGCTACAAACTCAATGCATGATCTTGAGTGAGACTTGATGCTTGGGATCTACTTATAGCTACAAACTCCATGGTGTTTGTGAGACTCCAATCCTCCACATGCGTTAGGCATTTGCAAAATAGAGCTTATGGACACGTGGCTAAGCCTGAGCCCTCAAACATGCCTTATCTTGCATAAATATGTGAGATCTTAAAAATTCTATCAACATTTAAAATTTTTATTTTTTGAAAATTTGAATGGTATAAAATTTTGGGTCTTCGAGGTCGGAAAATGGCCTTTGCAAAGGCATTAGTACTTCTCGTTGCTGCTCTCTCCTTCTCCTCCTTTGCAGCAGGAGCAGCGAGGGAGGACAAGATTGAGGAGGAATGCAGACTATAAAAGGTGCTAGTGCTCATCTTGCACTTGCTCCCACTCGCAAATTTCTGCAATCAGATGCTGGATCACACCCTTCTCACAGCATTCTTTTTCCAATTTGCAAGCGCGTTTCCTTGTTGTGGAGCTCGGGCAACCGAAGATCCAAAATGCAGCAGGGTGTTGCAAAGACAGCAGCAGCAGCAGCATCAACTTTTGAGAATGGTAGCGATGTGGGTATGTGGGAATTTCAATTGTTTGTTTGTATATTTTGGTAGTGAGCGGAATGCATATGCGATGCTCATAGTGGTTGGTTGCATTCAAATTGTAAAGTGGAGTTGGACGGACTATGTGTGAATCCAGGAAAGAACGCCTCTTACTTGACCGATCCGGCCGAGCTCATCAAAAGTGTGGAGACATTTATCTTTGACTGCGACGGTACGAGTCCTGCCTGCGTTTTTTGTGTTTCAAAGCTTGAAAAAGTTGCAGTGCTTGCAGGATTTCAATTGTATGTCATACTCAACATTTGCAAAACCCAATCCCTATCATTGTCCTGCCACAAAATTAGAGAACAAATCAAGTCTGACTCACCTCAGAGCACTTATTAAGAGCTGCTGCTTATTATCACAGGCAAAATTTGGCTCGATACCATCTAATTTGATGCAGTGTGACAGTTGGACTGAATGGTGTTAATCACCCAAAGAAAGAAGCTTTGTTGTTTTCTCAATTTGTGACTGCTAAGGAGGCGTACGTTATTTATGGACTCATGTGGTTTAGGTTACGTACTAGTCCCAACTCATTAACCGTTCTTTGGACGTCTTGGACCAGAAGTAGTGCTCACATGTATCTAATTTTGATACATGATCTGTTCGACACGTATCCATGATTTTCAAAGCAACGCAGTGGCTTTCATGCAGTTGAAACTCTGGCAGACTAGATAAATGGTGGCACTATTTACTGATTCTTGATGACCTCAAAGTTTCCAGGTCCTTTTCTTATGAGAACATAAATTAGCAGTCATAAAGCCATAATAATGCACAAAGGCAGCCTACAGATCTGCATGTATCGCGTATATGTCCTTGAACTTTTTTCTTTGCTCAATTGAACTTCCATCCATAGAAAACGTTCATATGCCATACGTCTAACAAGTATGCAAAGTGCCAAAATAGGAAGAAGCTGGAAACTTTGAAAAAACACTTCCGCAATAAAAATTAAGATTTGTAAGTGCATTGGCAATGCCTTATTGTAGGAAGTTCATCTGCCTTGTCATCATCTCGAGAGTTATCTCGAGATCTTAAGAAAAATTTGTTCTCCATAGGTCAAGTCGCTAATAAGGACCTGCTTACCACATATGAGAAGGAAGGCTTTTAGATCAAAACCAACAAAGAACACACATTGATGGTACGCATCAGACAAAAGAAGGTTTTTCGACTCTTGATAGAAGTCATAAAGCTTGCAACTCAAGTAAATGCAGTAGCACTACATATTGAAGTTGAGATCATGATCCAAGCATCAACAACATTTGATGGCAATGAGACCCAATAAGCTGGCCTTGAGCTTCATGATTAAGCACAACAATTCACTAGGACATTTGCAACAACACTGACAACTCGTAGTAGCAAGCGAGTTTGAGAGTGAGGCGGAGCCCTGACTAAGAATTGATACATTAGGTTTTGATGTTGTAAAGAATAGCATCCAACTATGGCCTTCATGCCATTTGAATATGGCGACAACTTGCTACCATAATGTCCAAACTTTTTATGAAGGTTGTGTATATGGCAAGCATCATAGGCTACCTTTTGCAACTAAAGAATTGAGAGTTCTTCCAATGAAATGTTTGTGGGTCCTATGCATATCGAGACCGTTATTAAATCACGCATGATAATAGTGGCTATAGATTTATTCACTTCAATAAAACACAAATGAGAATTCTTTTCATGCTTTCAGAAGGTAGAAAAGGATGTCCCCAATGAGATAGCGTCAAGATCAAGAAAATTAAATCTAACAAAAGTGGTTTTTTTTTTTAGCAATCCATTTAAGTGTCTACATAGTGCTAGCATAAAGTATGAGCTTTCAACTCCCTACACACTTGAGAAAAGTGCAGTTGTTGAAATGAATAATAGGACTCTCGTTGAGAGTGTTGGAAGCATGCTACATTCCAAGGGTTTGCCCTTAGAGCTATGAGCAGAAGCAACAAGGACAACAATGTATCTTCTTATAAGATCTTCTATGAGAACCTTGGATAAGCAGACTCCATTTGAAGCATGGATTGGAAAGAAGCCATTGATTTTGCATCTATGAGTTTTTGAGTGACGTCTTTATGCACATTCCCAAGAAAAAGCTAGGTTAAAAGAGCATCAAGCTCATTTTCATTGGATATGATGATAGTGGCAAGGCCTAATGGCTCTGATACCAAATGTTACAAGTCAGTAACTCTACGCTCCTCTCCCCAAGCTAGCCAGTGTGTAGAATGAATCTCCTCCCATCCTTAGACAAGCCTTTAAGCACACTGCCTACTATTCTGGTCTTGGGGCACTTGGCGCACATGTGGATGATCAGTCCACTTGGCCTACCAAGCCTACCCCTTTTGACCCATGTACACATGTGGCTATAAGACCACACATGTCACATGTCAGTTAACCTTAGTAACTGCCTGCCAAATTACGGGCTAACTTGGTTAGTTTTACGTCGGCTCTACCAAACTTGCCACGCAACATTTTACGTGCAAGTACACCCGGTTGCATTTGCAACACACTTGGTCACGATTGGCCTCAAGTGCCTCTGATGGGTAGTCATTGCCTAAGGATCTAGGATCTTAACTATTCAATCACACAAAGCATTCTCAAAAGAAAGAGAGAGATGGCTAGAAACCCTCTTGTAGAAACTCGTGGACAGCCAAGGAGAATAGTCAGTATTGCTTACAAAAGTGTCCCATACAAATGGGATGCACACATATATATAGTCCAAGATGACTATCTAACTTCATGACTATTGGCTATCCAACTACTTGACTATTGGCTTTTCAACTACTTGACTATTGACTATCCAACTTTCTATAAGTTACATAGAAAGAATAAGGTACCTCCAAAATGTCAAGTTGGGGTACTTAATGTCACAATTAGGCCTAGTGGACCCATGAGTCCTTACCAAGTTAATTTCATACTAACTTAGCTAACTCTAAGTTTAGTAGGCCTAATATAATAAATGACCATGGTTACACAACTCTTGACCTTTTGGGTCAAAGTAACCTATGGTAATGTAAGCAATTCCATTTACATTCCAACACCCTCCTTAAATGGAAATGCATAACATAACATGAAGTAACTTCTTGAAAGAGAAAAATGCAACTTGCTGTCCGAACTTCATGTCGCCAAATAAATTTTGCACCGAAGCACCGAAGTAGTCGAAATCTCATCCCCAATCATGTCCAATATATAAAAGGAAAAGAATGCGTAATAATGAAGCATCAAGTTGAAGGGTGATGATTTGCATGCTCCATCCGAAGTAGGGAACCAACATAAACTCGGCAATAAGTCGAAACATGGACCTGTAATCCATCATAGGCTCCCACGTTATTCGAAAATACTTCTTATCATAAGGACAATAAAAAGAGTATCAAACTCTTTTGACATCACATCCTCCCAAACCTTACCGTCAATGACTTGCTCACATAGAATAGACAATGTACCAACATCATGATGAAGAGTAAGTGTAGAACCAAAAAAATCGGCAAGAGGTACTGAATTTAAAGAGGCATGTGCCTTCCCTTCGAAGTAAGACATTTCTTTGTTGTCCTGCAAAGTCTCCAATAGCCGACAAGGAACTGTTAGGGGCTGTTCAACACTTTGCTGCCCAAAGTGTTCCCAACATGGACCATGTTGTTCATAATCTTCCGCAGGCTGTTCTTGAAGTATAATGGACTGCTCATGATGTAAAATGGGCTGTAAATGACCAAAAGAAGATGACTGAACCTGCTGTCCAACATCTTCATCATAAAAATTTAGCAAACTATCAAGAGATGCATAAACGATGGCGTCATCAAAGCTGTCCCTCGAAGAGGCATGGTATGACATAGAAGATTTTTCAAATAATGAAAAATTCTCTCCAAACAAATGCTCACTCTTAACACTTTGAACAAAAGTACTAATTGACACATGTTGACTCCCTCCTTGATTAGTACAAAAAGGTTTCAAAGAGTGCTTGAATTTTTCAGCCTTTGCTAAAACATCAAATTGAAAAGATTTTGCATGAAACTTTTCACTAATGCATCCATGATATGCATTAACTTGCGGTGACTTGAAAAAAGAAGATTGTTTCAACATTTGCTCAATGTATTGTTGTTGAGAGATGAAGATTACAGCCCCATGTGGAAGATCAACAAGAGCCCACGTGTGGTTCTTCATGAGTGAGTTGTACTCAATTGCATCCTCCCAACATTTTACTCCTCTGGCCTGCTCATAAAAAACAGGTTCTACTGCACCATCCTCAATAGAAATAAGAGCAAAATCAGCAAATTCTACTGATTTAGTAGAGGCATGAGTCTTCCCTGCATAGAAATGATCCACTTTGCTGTCCTGCAAAGTCTGCAACAACCATTTAGGGATTGGTTTGGGCTGTCCAACAGCCTTACCTTTGTCAACACTTTGCTGTCCAAAGTGTTCCGACCTTGGACCTTGCTGTCCAATGTTTTCCGAACTTGGACCTTGCTATCCAATGTCTTCAACAGGCTGCTCTTCACCATAAATAGGTTTTTCTTGATGAACTATGGGTTGCAAAATTGAAGGAGTAGTGGGCTGTCCACTAGAAGTTGATGGCAGTCCCTTATCTTCATGATTAGATGGCAAAACCAAATCTGGAAGTATTTCAACATATGCATCATGGGGGAAGTCCCCTTTCATGACACGAGTGGGCGCAACATCATAGGAGGTCTTTTCATCAAAATGAACATCACGACTCACTATGATTTTATTAGTATCCATATTGAACAACCTATAGCCCTTGCTTTTGCTACTATAGCCAACAAATATGCATTTAACTCCTTTATCATCAAGCTTAGTTCTTAGCTTATCGGAAATGAAAGCATAAGCCGTGCAACCAAAGATGCGTAAGTGAGAAACAGTAGGCTTCTTACCATACCAAACTTCATAAGGAGTTAATACCTTCAAGGCTTTAGTAGGACACCGATTACTAATGTAAGCTGCCGTTATAACCGCTTCAGCCCAAAACTTGTGAGGTAGGCCCTTTGCCTTGAGCATGCATCGAGCCATCTCCATAATAGTGCGATTCTTTCTTTCGGCAACACCATTTTATTGAGGTGTGTAAGGGGTTGTCATTTGATGATGGATACCTTTGCTTTGAAGATAAGTACCGAACGTATTCTTTATATATTCCCCTCCTCGGTCGGTACGTAAGATTTTCAAAGAGTGCCCAAACTGATTTTCTATCATTGCTAGAAAATCCTTAAAGTGTTGAAAAACTTCAGATTTTGCCTTCATAGGATAAATCCATGTAAATCTTGAAAGGTCATCAATAAAAGTAACAAAGTACTTACACCTTCCAATGGATTCGGTCCTCATTGGACAACATACATCACTATGAACCAAATCAAATTTGCCATCAACTCTAATAGTTCCATCAATTGGAAAAGCTTGCCTTTGAAATTTTCCAAGTATGCGTCCTTCGCATACTGGTCCTTCGGGATGCTCAATATTAGGAATGTCTTCAACCATATTGAATCTCTTCAACATCTTCAAGCTAGCAAAGTTGAGATGTCCAAACCTAGCATGCCATAATTCAGCCAACTCCAAAGCATGTGAACTTGATGCAACAAGACAAAAAGATGATGAAGCTCTTCGCTCATAGGTATCCATAAGGAACAATCCACCACGTAATGTTCCCGAAGCAATGATCATAAGAGATCTCTTTGGGTCTTTGATAAGACATTTGTCTTCTTTGAATTCCACAACCAATCCCTGGTTCATAATTGTAGAGACCGAAATGAGATTGTTTTTTATTTTTGGAACATAAAGTACATTTCGAATGTACTTCTCCTCACCATTGGGTAAGATAATGGGGATCACTCCAATACCTTTGATAGGATAAGAGGTGTTATCAACACCTTGAACTTTGCTTCCATCATGCACTTTCACAAGCTTTGTGAAGACCTCTTTGTGATAAGTCATATGGCGTGTGGCACCGCTATCAATCACCCAATCAATAGATGAAAAAACAGCAACTTGTAAAGCTGAAGATGAGCTGTTTTCTGTTGAAAAACCAGCAAGATTTGAAGTGGCAGAAATCTCGTCTTTAGGAGAGATGAGATTATTAGTGACAAAAGCATAATCATTATTGAAAGATTATCCTCCTTTCCAAATTGTTGTTCCAAAATAATGATTGCGGTACTTGTATCGTTACCTTTCTCTTTTATATTTGCAAGCCTCTTCCTACATTCTTTGATGTGATGCCCAAACTTCTTGCAATAGTGGCACTTACCCTTCTTCTTGGAGCCTTGATCTTGAGCTTCCTTAGATTTTTGATCATCTTTGGAAGTTTTGAAAGAAGGCTTCCCTTTCCACTTGCCTTTGCCTTTGCCTTTTGCAAAGAAAGCTTGATCTTCTTGTTCACCAAAGTTGATCCTTGTTTGCTATTTTTGAAGAAGTAAGCCAACAAGTTCGTCGAAGGAGATTTGCTGTCCCCTAAGAGAAATGCTCAATGATGACACAAATGGAAGGTAAGAATTAGGAAGAGAGTTGAGAGTAATAGATACAAATTGTGAGTTCTCAATCACCTCATCAATACTAAGAAGCTCCTCTCGAAGATCCTTGATCTTCGTCAAGTGGTTTGTAAGCAAATCACCTTCTTGCATCTTCAAGATAGAAAGTTGATTTCGAAGATATACCACTTTTGCCGCATTCTTTACTTGAAACATCTTTGCAAGAGTTTCTCAAGCACTTTTGGAAGTCTTGCATGATCTAATATGAGGAAGGATAGATCTCTTCACTGATAATGCAATGACGGAATGTGCTTGTGCATCTCGTCGATCCCACTTCTTTTGCTCATCGAAAGACACCTCCGTAGATGAAGAAGTAGTTGCTCTAGATGGTGTAATAGGTGCCAAGGTAGGCGGCCTCTCTTCGTCACCATTAACTACTTCCCACAAACCTTTAGCAATTAGAAGGTTCTTTATCATGTAGCACCACAAGGAATAGTTTGTGCCATCCAGCCTATCTTCATTAAATAAAAAACCAATAGACTCCGATTCTTTAGCCATAACAAAAAAATCAGCTTGTAGTAGATAGGAAATAGACTTTCCAAGACAAAATCTACTCAAAGGGCAGCAACCTCAAAGCTGAAATTATGAGCGCAATAGATTGCAATACTCCACATGCAATTTGCTCAACAAGTAATGAAATAGGTGGCTGATTTCTGCACAAAAAACAGAATGCTCACAAATAGGTAGACTCCGAATGAAGCCAAAACCAAAGCTAGAAATTTGTGGCTGAAAAGAGTGCACACTATGTGCATATAGAGCTGATGGTAGCGCCCTACTCCAAGCTCACCAACAGGAAAATTTCAGCAAGAAATGTGTCCAAAACACATGTATCTTCATTTAAGAAGTAAATATGAAATTCTCAGCATGTAATTGTGTCAAGATCACATGCAATTGGTTTGAGCATGGGCGCCCTACTGCTAGCTCTCAAATAAGTGAAGGTGCTCTGCATTTTCCTGCAAAAAAGCTATAAGAAGATGAACAGATTCTTCTCCTGCAAAAATCAGCAGCTTGATGATTTTCTGCAACCAAAAGGGGAACAAGATAACTTCCTATTGGGCGCCCTCCTGCAAGCAATATGATCACCTAAAGTATATAAAGTCCAAGATGACTATCTAACTTCATGACTATTGGCTATCCAACTACTTGACTATTGGCTTCCCAACTACTTGACTATTGACTATCCAACTTTCTATAAGTTACATAGAAAGAATAAGGTACCTCCAATATGTCAAGTTGGGGTACTTAATGTCACAATTAGGCCTAGTGGACCCATGAGTCCCTACCAAGTTAATTTCATACTAACATAGCTAACTCTAAGTTTAGTAGGCCTAATATAATAAATGACCATGGTTACACAACTCTCGACCTTTTGGGTCAAAGTAACCTATGGTAATGTAAGCAATTCCATTTACATTCCAATAGTCATCGACCATCTGTGCTGGTTATATGCTCTCACCAAGACATGTAAGATTCATGGTTGGATCCTAACACTCCTTCCTTCCTCAAGAGTGCCATTGCTTTTTGATGACAAACTTAGGATAGGACGTCTATAGCTGGACCTGACTCTGCCATGTTGCTTTGGACAATGGTAATCTTTTTCAAGCTACCAAAAACTTGGGGACTAGACAGTTTCTCAGTGGTTGCTGTCTCCACTCTAAGATATGCTAAGGTCCGTGATCTATCATATCTTCCTCCGTTAGGGCTACGATGCCACCCACTAGGCTATTACCCCATGTAAGCATTTATTCAAATGATTTACATGAAAAACTAATGTACTTTGCATCCCTTAGGCAGGTGTAACTTATAAGCTACTTCACTGACCTTCCTCATAATTTGCCATGGTCCACAATACCTTGGTGATATCTTTGTACACTTGCCAGTTCTCATCACCTTAGATTTAGGTGGCATTGGCAAAAATACCATATCACCTCTCTTGAATTCCTTGTTTGAACGATTTTCATATCCATACGTTTCCACTCTAGCTCAAGCCTTGGAAAGACTTTGATGCGCTAAATCCAAATTAGCCTACATCTGAGTCAAAAACTCTGTAGTGCTAGGTGCCTTCCAGGGAATCCCTAGAGTTGCTGGACTTGTTGGCTAGAATCCATAATCGAGCTCAAATGGGCTCATCCCCGTGAACACATGCTTTTTATTATTGTATGTATACTCTACTAGTGGCAAATACTTCACCCAGTTAGTTTGTGTCTCATTGACAAATACTCTAAGCATATCCTCTAGGACCCGGTTGAATCTCTCACTTTGCTCATCAACTTTTTCCATTTCTTCTTGTTGCTACTCTTCAGGTGCGCCTTCATTATAGTTGATGTTGCCGACAGGTTTAGTTTTTGATTTAGTGGGATTGCCATCCTCTTGAGCAATGAGGAGGTTACTTGGGAGTCCCTTTATGTTTTTTCTGACACTCCCTTACTTGCTGATCAAGCTCATGCTTTAGCAACTACTATTCAGGATCCTCCTAGTTCTATTATAGCCTCTGCTAGCTAATTTCATTTTGCTATAGATATTTGGGTCTCATTAAGGAATACCATGGACACATATGTCCATACGGTCGCCATTACATGCATCACTAATACATTACCATCATGGTATCTGTTACATACCTATGTAACTAGTAGTACTTCAGACCCCTATTAGTCCATTTAGTGTTGGGGGCTAAATGGCAAGGTACCCTTAGGATTAAGGGTATGGGCCCTTGGATAAGGGCAGACAAGTGACTATACCTTAGTTGGAGGTATGGAGTCACGTGACCCTTGGATAAGGGGTACCCTTAGTATTAAGGGTAGGTGCCTTAGATTAAGGTACTAGTGTCCTTGGTTAAGGGCAGGTAGGTGTCTATACCTTGGATGGAGGTATGGAACCTAGAGAGGTGTTAGAAAGTCATTGGATGACTATTTTTCTAAACCTTGGGCCTCAACCTTGAACCATATCACTTTATTGGTCTAGGACCAAAGTATACTTGCACAACTTGGCCAATGGGACCTAGTAGGAGGGCGCCCTTCTAAAGTGTCCATTGAGTTCCCAACTCCCACAAGAAAGGCATTCAAAGAGTCATAGGTTATGGAAGGAGTCTCTTGACATTCCATAAGCCTATGGAGGCTCTTGGAGATTCTTTAACTCCCCTAGGCTTCTCTCTCTCTCATTGGATGAGCATGGAACTCCATAGTGCCATCTATATGAGGGTAGTAGGGCGCCCATTGGGAAGGGGGAGATCTCTCTTGTTTGCTTTGCTTATGCTCTAGTGTTGCTACTAGTGTGTAGAGTGTTTTCTTGTGGTAGTATGCTTGAGGTTTGGATCTTGCTTATGGTATGGGACATAAGTAGGGTTTGGATCTTGAGAATGCTATGGATTGTTGTGGTATGCTTGTGATTTGCCTCAAGTATTCACCAACCAACCATAGCTAGATCCAAGCTCCAAGAAAGACCTATCTAGCACCCCCTTGCTAACCATAAGCTT
>CM055112.1:32074854-32156899 GCA_029204225.1 Diphasiastrum complanatum | reverse complement strand
GACTTCAGAAGACCATCAAGCTTTTTATACCAGGCTCGTGATGCCTATTTTAGACCATAGATGCATCTCTGCAATTGACAGAAATTGTCGATTGTCGGGGTCTTCATAGCCTTCAGGTTGCTTCATGAAGATTTCTTCCTCTAGATCTCCATGGAGAAAGGCTGTTTTCACGTCAATCTGGTGAATTTATGGATTGCACTGTGTGGCATATGCAAGGAGTAGCCTTATGCTTGTCATCTTTACCATGGGCGAATATGTGTCAAAATAGTCAACACCATATCTCTGCGTGTAGCCCTTCGTGACAAGCCTTCTTTGTAGCGGCCAATGGTGCCATTAGATTTCATCTCCTTCTTGTACACCCACTTGCAGTCGACTATTTTTTTCTTTTATGGCAGTGGCTCTAATGTCTATGCCTCATTTCGCCTCATCGACTCGATCTCCTCCGACATTGCCTGCCTCCAGAATTCTTTCTCTGGACTCTGGATAGCTTCTTGATATGTTGTTGGCTCTTCTGTGAAGCTGCAGTATTCAAACTACATATTTTTGCTCCATTGAAGATTGTCAGAGTAGCGGTCTGGAGGTCTTCTTTGTCTCGTTGACCTTCGAGATTCATTTCGTGTTTCTCGACGTTTGTTGTTCGTGGATTGATTCTCTCCTTCCTATTGCTCTAGAGTCTGTGGCTCTGCATTCTGATTTGATGTTTGTCCACAATCTCCCTCTTGGATAGGCAGCTGTGTGAAGATCTCATGGCCTCTTTCGTCTTTCAGTCCAGGGAATGTGGACTCATCAAACTTCACATCTCTACTCGAAACAACCTTCTTCGTGGTTGGATCGTAAAGCTTGTACACATGTGTTCCATTTGAGTAGCCGACCATGACTGTTTGTTCAGATTTGTCATCGAGCTTGTTTCTTTTTTTTTCAAAATGTACTTGTATGTTGCACATCCAAACACTCGTACGTATGACAGATCAGGCTTTCTGCCTGTCCACATTTCGTATGGTGTTTTGTTTTCCAGCGCTATCATTGTAGATATGTTCTGTTGGTGTACAGCTACAGCTATTGCCTTAGCCCAGAATTGACCTGGCAATTGAGCCTGTGCCATCATGCATCTGGCTCCTTCGACTAGCGTTCTGTTTTCTCTTTCTGTCACACCGTGGTATTCTGGTGTGCATACAGGAGTGAACTGGTGTTCGATCCCCTGTTCTTTGCAGAATCTTGAGAATTCTATGCTTTTGTATTCACCTCTGTTGTCAGATCTAAGGATCTGTATCTTTTTCGAGGTGTGTCGCTCTGCAAATGCCACGAACTTTTCAAAGGAATCAAACACTTCGGATTTCTTCTTCAAGTAGTAGATTGTGGTCATCCGGCTATAATTATCTATGAACGTCAAAAAGTATCTCGAAACCTGAGAGCGAATCTGTTTTCATCGGTCCACAGACATCAGAGTGGACAAGCTCAAGAACTTCCTTGGCTCTTCTTCCCTCATGTGTGAATGAATTCCGATGTTGCTTGACTTTCTGACAAGCTTTGCATAACTCAGTTTCAGACCTTGAAATCTTGAGACCTGTGACAATGTCTTTTCTGCTAATGTCGTACAGGCTCCGCATGTTCAGATGATACATTTCCTATGCCAGAGCTGATCTTTATTTTCTGAAGCATTTAATATGCTATCAGAGTTGCTGATTATTTTGGCCTGGTAGAGGTTTCCTTCTGCATCCGACCGTCAGCAATTTGTTTGTCGTCTTCTCGATCATACGACAAGTGTTGCCGTCGAACAAAAATCGAATGTCTAGATCTGCCATCTTAGACAATTAGCAGATCTTTTCTGAGTGAGGGCACATAGAGTGCTTCTGGTAGCTCTGCTTGGCCTGAAAATGTTCGTAGCTGTAGAGTGTCGATGCCTTTGACATCGTGTCTTCTTCCATCGCCTATAATCACTGCTCTGTTGTTTTCAAGTCTACGAAAGTTGATCAAGATCTTCTTGTTGTAGGTTATGTGAGATGTTGTTCCTGATTCAATGACTACATCGTAGTCGTGTTCAGAGTATCTCGTTGAAGCTTCATCGAGTATCGTGAAAGCTTCGTCACCTCTTTCTACATTCTTAGATGACTCTACAATGTTTGTCTTTTCAGCTTTGTTCTTTCTTTTTGGGTTGAATCTGCAATCGTATGCAGAATGCTCTTTCTTCTTACAATGCATGCAAGGTATTGCTGGATTGAACCAGCATTTGTTGGGTCATATGGCCTGGTTTGTGGCAGTGATCGCAGGAAGAAGATGATGAGGACGATTCACAAATGATTCGTGAATCGTTCGTGCTTTGAGTCAAGGGACGTTGACTGTCGCGGATTGTTCTCGTTCGACCTTCGTTTCTTGTTCGTGCTGCAACAAAGTTGTAGGAGTTCACCATTTCTGACAATTATGATCAAACTAGTTGAATCTTTCACATTAGTCACCGTGTTGGTGACATCTTAATGATATTTTTTTTGTAAGATGATTAATTTCCAACAAAGTTCTTGCTACGTCACTTATTGTTTTTATGTTGATGGAATGGTTGGATACCAATACTTTGCCTATGTAGCTATAAATAGCCAACCATCCTTACTTTTTTAAAGAAAAGTTTCAAATCAAAAATCTATTCATTGTCTTTATTCATTTTAACTTGATGCACTTCATACTCTAGTCTTTGGTGCCCCATTAAAGTCTTGCATCTAATTGGGCCTATAATTGACCCACTAGTTTAAAGTCAATGGAATCTAATTGAGCTATTCCAATGACCCAAATGTAATCATTTTGGCCCATTAGCCCTTAAGGTTCTAACATTTCTATAATTTGAATAGAGATCAAACTATTCTAAAGCATTTCAGAATTTGTACCAAACCATCACGCCCACTTGTATATAATTTATGTTAGCTTGTTTTTAAATCAATAAATGTTTAACTATTCTACATCTTCTTTACATTAGTAGGTACATGTTTGATGTTATAATACTCTAAAGACATATATGTAAAGTTGCTTATCCATGAACATACATGTCTGATATGTGCTATAAGTAATAGGTGTCCCAAACAAGTTGCATGTAAAACATGAATGTGACTTGTTGTAGGTGTAGCATAATAACACATGCCTAACATAGTTTTAAAATATATGCTCTATGAATTCACTATGTTTTTCTTCAATCAATAAATATTCATGACATTCATTCTATTTCATAGCATTTGCTTTTCATAATGTTTGATACCATTCCACTACAAAAATGATATAAACTTTACAAATTGTCTTTTGTATCAACACTCAAAACTACTTTTTCATAGAGGCATCTTATGATACATGCTCACTTGGTCCAAAATCACCTTTTCTCATTATGGTTAAATGTGTGAACCAATCATGTGGCTAGATAATCTTCTAAAAAAATGAAATTTGAAGTCTTCAAGTTGAGGCTAAGAATTTTTATTTAAAATCAAAATTTCTATACAAAACATGTATGCGATGTTTGAAAACTTCTTGTTCACACACTAATGACCCAAGTATTATGATAGACCATAACTAAATAAACATTTCATAATGTTTTTAGCTTAACGGCAATCAAAGCATTACATAAAGAGGCCCATAATAAGCCATGTTTACAAGTGTCTTATTAGATAGTTTTGAAGAACATAGACTACTCTACTCTAGATTCAATCCCTACATACACTAATGGCCAATTTTTATGATAGAACATAACTACATAGACATTTCATAATGTTTTAAAGCATTTTGGCAACTTAATGGCAATCGAGCATCGTGTAGAGGGATCATATCAAGGTATATGTACAAATTGCTTACTAGATAGCTTTGAAGAACATAGACTACACCATAAATAGATAAATAGAAACATTTTTACCAAGTGACTCAATGGAGCTTAGTACAATGCAATAATTCAAAACAAAATACTTGATAGGATTTCAAGTATGGAGGTGGAATGGAATTTGACGTTTCTTTTAGGCCCAAAAAGTTGACAAATTAGTACATATATACGAATCACATGAATGTGACACATACATCACTATATCATAAGGAATCATGCTATTTTTCAAAGATCTCGTGACTTTAATAGTCTTTAGAAAGACATTTGATACAAAAACTTTTGCAAAAATAGAAAATGTGTGCGATGTAATCACATGCAACAACTTGTAGGCACTTTAGATAAGGTTAGGCACATAGCTAGAAAAATGAGCATATGATAATTGCACCCATCTTTTTTTAACTTTGTTGATTGGGCCATATGGTCTAGCTCAAGTGAAATATATGAACTAGTTTAGGGACTAGACCATCGTGACGACATCATGTTATGTAGGACTTTTGATGATATACATTAATTTTCTATTTTGATCTAGTGTTAGATTGAAATTTGACTAGGGATGAGACCATAGATGATTTAAGTAGTTATTCCATGTGGACTTAGTTATCATTCTTTAGTAGGATTACATCCTTGCATCATTACACTTTCCGAAAATTCAATGCCCAATAAGACTTGTTTTCATAGTAGAGAGTTGGTTAAAAGTCATCTCATCTGCCTTCTAACAATGTGCAAAATAGTTTCCTAAGTGTTATGGCTCTGCCATCTATGATTGTTGACTTCTTCTTGCAAGTTGTCCTCATTAACCTTTCAGCTATTTTTATTACTTTTTTGTAGGAAATTAAGGTACATGTATAGTCAACACATGTGATTTTTTATTGTGTCAATAGAATCATTTTTCTATCTAGCATATAGTAATTTTAGCAACACTTAAGCTCAACAAGTTGTTGAATGATACATATTTTAGCATTTTCTACCATGAAGTTGTCCAATGATTTTCTATGCTTTACTAGCTACATTAGCTAGTCCACCTTGTTACGAAAGTTTTAAAGTGAAATTTAATAAGCTATTACATGCCACCGACTACCACCCATGGTGTTTTAGGATTTTTTTGAAATTCTATACATCTGGTAGTAAGAAGAGTGAATGAGAAATATATAATTGAAATCTATAATGTGAAAAGGGGGTTTCATAAATAATCACATGAGTAATTGTGGCAACTTTTAATTTTTAGAAAAAAATTTCTTTTAGAAAGATAATATACTTCATAAAGTAGCAAAAAGACCTTATAATTAACTATAAAGTTTCTAGAAACCTCAAAATGCTTTTGAAATGGTATATCACTCTCTTGAATTTTTGAAGGACTAGATATTATGAAACCTAGTACAACTTGAAAATTTAAGCATTAAACTCATATGTAAGCCCAAACTTGATATATTTTGTTCATTCTACAGACAAGGGCAACTTGATATTACTTTGAGTATTAACATTGAAACCATGTTGTGAAGACATTTCTTAAAAGATTAAAAATGGATATCCTTGAGTTATGAAAGAAACTATGAAAATGATGAACATGTAAAACATTTTTTTACACAAATAATCCAAAATTTTTTTAAGGTACATTGTCAATCCAAAAAACAATGCACTTAGACACAAAGAACAAGTGATTCAATATAATCACAAAGTTAGATCTTCTACATGTTCCATAAGTCTAGTGAAATGTGTAAGTTTTAGGGTTATTGTGAGAATTCATAACTATGGAGGTGTTTTTTTTCTCTCTCTCAAAAAGCTAACCATAGATTAGTGATTTTATACAACGTACACACTACAAGCTAAAAAGTAGCAGCTTACAAGAGAAATAGTTTATCAGCCTCCTTAATAAGAAGAAGGATATGGCAAAGTCGCCATTCCCAAATTTTCTACTATTTCTATCAAGCCAAATGTTCAAGAGTAATAACTCTAAGACATTGCCAAAAGTTGCTTATTGGAGTACAAGGCCATCATCTTGTTACTTGCCGTAGATAAGCGCAGGAGTATTGCTTAAAAGCAATACTAGGTTGTCATAGGAGGCAGGAAGACTGGCAAGAAGAGACATAATAGAATCTTCTCCAGAAATAGGCGAACCTATTGCAATTAATTGAGTCAACAATTGTTTGAACTCATTCAGATGAATACTGATTGAGGTACCTTCGGTCATTTTGAGGATAAGAACCTTCTTTTTTAGAAAGAGACGAGTTGATACATTTGATATTTCATAAATGCTTGTTTATATTATTCCATGCTTCTTTTGAAGTGGTACTATCTGATACATGAGCTCTCTGAGTATCTTTCAGATTTAAGGATTAAATGGCAAGTGCTTTGCCATCATTTGCTTCCCACACGGGTAGCAATTTTGGTTCCGCCAATCTGGCATTTATGTATTCGATCAGTATCATCCTCATTTTGAATTTCCACGTGTGGAAATCATCTCCACTGAACTTATTGATCAATCGAATTTACGAGGTTGATCCTTCCATGAAAATTGAAGAATGGAGATTGTACATAAATTAAATATAAAATAGCTCTAAAAATATGAATCTATTTAGGTTCTTTTGATCTCAAAACTCTAGTGTGTCTAAACCTGCTCTGATACCACTATGATGGGATTTGATCAGCTCTGATACCACTCTATTGGTGAGGAAGAACAAAGTCTAGGTTGCAACGGAATTGGAGGTCGTTGTCCCCAACAAACAGAGAAAAACAATGACAATAAATTGTAATAGAATTTTAGATTTGCTAGAGACCGAAATGATAGAGCTTTTCTGATTTGCGTTGGTAATGAATGTCAGTTTAGGTGTCGTAGGCAACCATGAAAAAATGTGAAAAGATTAGGCATCTAAGATAGCCATGCAATTCTTCGTTACTAATATTCATTACCGTAGAGAGAGAAGAGTGAGAGGCATTCAGATCTTTAACACAAATGCAACATGATAGAAAAATAATGAATCTGTATAAAAACGTTGTAGTAACAACAATTAGATCACAAGATAGTTGCATAAAGCATGCCAATCACCCCAATTGTACTTAGGGCCTCCATACACCATGAGTGTGACATAACTACCTGGAGGCACTTCCGCATGAGTGTGGATATACAAGCTTAGGCCAGCGTCTGGAAATTGTAAGCTAGGCAAGAGCTAATAGGTTCATTTCCAGTATTAAAATGTATCACCTACCCTAGGAAAAGCAGCGAACTCTGGCCAACATGCATATCGTACACAATTGAAAGATTTTTGAATGACAAACAGGTGTGGTGGGACAATACTTATGGTGTTGGGTAGTTGGTCCAAAATACTTGCACTTGTCAACATCGTCCACCAAATCACACACCAAATCCTCATCCAATGCTAATGATGATCCAAAATCTAGACAAACTCCAATTCTTTTTAGTCATCCATTTGATGATTATGAAGGTGTGGATGGACAAGTCAACAATTCTTGCATGCCACCTAGTAATATAGGCCAATTGATAGGAATCGCATGTGGTTGTAGTTCATTGGATGTAACATCAAGCACAATATTCTGATCAAATTCACATTCACTTACCTACAAGTACAAATAACAAACAATGATTATTTTGCAATAGAATAAATTACCATAAAACTTGCTAAACAAAAATGAATAATTCGTGATAATATATTGTCGTGAATGTTTGTAGCAAATTAGTGGATTGAGCAAACTACGTACCATGACATGATTTTCAATCCCTTGAGCATTTATTGGGTCTGAAGGACCCGTTTGATCAGGTTTTGGTGGAGGCCTCCTCCACATGTGATCTTTGACTATGTGTCTTTTGCGATATTTAAATCCTTTGTAATCGACACAATCGCAACAGATCTTTTCATCCCATGGATCTGGCTACATAAATCAAAAGAAAATATCATTAATGTCATTTATTCGAGCACTAAAATATGGCTTGCAATTAGACATGAACAAGTATCTTGAAATTCAAAAGATTGTATGTTATGGAAATCTAAAAAAATTAGGACTACTTATGATGCAAACAAATAAAAGATACAAACAAACATAGTGAGCATTATTTTATTGTACTCACCCAAAAAGATGTGGATATCGTCTTTTTGTCTTGTAAGGAATAGCTGGAGACCTATTAGGTGGTCTAGATTGATCACTACTTGAAGTGCTAGACGAAACTCAACCTACATGGATTCCTTTCAGTACTAACATCATTACTCTATATCTATTTTGACTAGTGACATAAATTTACTCACCATCGAAATTTACACACCCTACAGTGGCGCCATTGTCGAGGATAGACTATCACTAACTAGCTATAGTTGTCTTTTTAGTTGCTTTAGTTTTTTTAGTGTGTTTTAGGTGGATTTGGGGGTGGATTTGCCTTGTTTTGCATGTTTTCTTGTGATTGGACTGTTCTAAGCTAGCGGACGAGGTGTGGAGTGGTAGTGGAGACCCAAAGCAGCCTCTATCACAAACACAAAAGATATGCAAATTTGTTTTTGGAGGGAAAAAGTGGCAAAAACCCACTTCATACCTTATTTCTCAAAAACCAATGGGAACTAACCTTCGCATGACTGGCAGCAGCTCCAGGGTATAGTCCTAGACCTGCATAGAAGCCTATGAGAGTTACTTCCAAATAGATTTTGAAAAAATAGAGAAACCCAAAAAAATTCAAAAATTTCTTGTAAAAGTCAAAAAAATTTCAAAACTGTTGGCTGATTCTAACGAATCCCCAAGATACTCGGCCATAACTACCCATGAGTACCTCTCATCTTAGACCGAGGAGGTCTCTAAGAAGACGAGATGAACGAAGACTGAGAGCCGAGTATGAGAGCCGACTCACCAAGTGATGTCCTATGCTTCATGAACAAGTCCTTTTCCAATTCTTTGGTGAAGATATCACTACACATTCCCTTGAAGACACATGTTGAAGCTCTACCTCCTTTGTAATGACTTGCTCCCTCACAAAATGATTTGCCACCTCAATATGCTTGCTCCTAGCATGAAAGATAGGATTGGTTGCCAACCTTTGGGCTGATAGATTTTCAGAAAAGAGAATTGGGCTCTCTGAAAAATCCAGTAAGTGAAGATCCTTGATCATCTCTTGATCCATACCATCTCCTTTGTGCAATGTGTATGAGCTTTGTACTCGGCCTCACTAGATGACAATGAGATAGTGGCTTGTATCTTCGACATCCATGATATAGCTCCATCACCTATGAAAATACAATGATCACTAATGGATTTCCTATCCATTATATCTCTAGCATAGTCTGAATCTGAAAATCCAAAAAGGTTAGGTGATGATCCCTCATACAATATGCCAAAATCTCAAGTTCCAATGATGTATCTCAAAACTCGTTTTCCTAGTAGCTTCTGATGCTCCTCACTAGGATCTTGCATGAATTGACTCAATCTTCCAACACAATACCTTAGATATGGTCTAGTAATGGTAGATGAGTGATCCAACTAGTTTCCCATAGAGAGTGATGTCCTTGAAGGATCTTTCGCTACCTCTTATAGTTAGCTTTACATGAGACTCCATAGGTGTATCACACACTTTTGCATCTACCATATGAAATCTTTCTAGAATAGCATTAGCAAACTTCTCTTGACAAATGAAAGTAGATTGAGAATATCTAATCACTTATATTCCTAAAATGTAATGCAAGTTACCAAGATCATGCACCTCATATTCCTTCTTAAGAGCAATCTTGATATCCTTCACATCTTGATTGTCTCCACCACTCAAGATGATATCATCCACATAGATAAGCAAGATGGTAACATCATTTACAACAAACTTATAATAAAGTGAATGATCATACTCACTCATAACAAAGTCTTGAGAGAGTAAAAAAATGTCGAGCTTAGCATACCAACTCCTTGGTGCTTGCTTAAGATCATACAAACTCTTTTGTAGTAGACACACATGATTTGGCTTTGTAGAAGAAATGTAGCTCTCCGGTTTCTCCATGTACACTTCCTTCTCAAGATCACCATTCAAAAAATCATTTTTAATGTCCAATTGCCATAGATCCCATCCATAAAGTGTAGCAAGTGAGATGATGACTCGAATGCTTACCATCTTTGTCATGGGTGCAAAGGTCTCATCATAGTCAATCTCTTGTTCTTGAGCATATCCTTTTACCACTAACCTTGCCTTGTACTTCTTGATAGATCCATCTTGGTTTGTCTTCACCTTGAAGATCCATTTGCATCCAATAGCTTTCTTGTCCTTAGGTAACTCCACCAATCTCCAGGTTCCATTCTTCATAACAGCTTGATACTCAAGATCCATTGCTTGGATCCACGCCTCTTCTTTCCTTGCTTCATCTACACTTGTCAGTTCATCAAAAGAGGTTAGGAAAACAAAATAGTTTCTAGAAACTACTTGCTTACCCTTTTCATCATATGTGAGCCTTGAAGGCATATGTCTTTCCCTTGATGTTCTCCTTGCTTTTGACTTGATAAAGGTCCATCATCATCACCATCTAAAGTAGGATATTCTACATCAACATCAAGAATGTTAGGTCCATCCACATCACCATCAATAGTACTTGAAGATACTTTTGGAATGTTCCCCTAATAAAAAATGACATCTCTACCAACAATCACTGTGTTAGTAGAAGAAATGTAAACCTTGTAGGCTTCACTCACCTCACTATATCCAACAAAAATACCTTTCCTTGAAGATGGATCCTCCTTGGTCCTATCATCAAGAGTAATGTTGACATAGCATGTGAATCCATAAGTTCTTAGAAAGTTGACACTCGACCTCCTCTTGAATAGCATCTCAAAAGGTGTCCTTCCATCCAAAATAGCACTCGGCCACCTAGTGCACAAGAAATTAGCACACAACAAAGCTTGATACCAAAATGGTTTATCAAGATTAGCACTTAATCTCATGGCTTTGGCACTTTCACATAAAGTCATATTCTTCCTTTCAACCACTCCAATTTGTTGTGAGGTCCTTGGTGTTGTATACTCCCTCTTGATCCCATGCTCATCACAAAAGGCCTTGAACTTAGTAGATATGTACTCACCACCATTGTCACTCCTTAAACACTTGATCCTTGTGGAAAATTGGTTCTTCGTTGCATTCTTGAACTTAAAAAGAACATGATACACTTCATCTTTGCTCTTTAGTAGATAGATCCAACAAAATCTACCAAAATCATCAATGAAAGTTACATACATCTTAGCTCCACTATTGCTAATTGTAGTAATTCCATGAATATCTGAATGTACAATTTGAAAAGGCTTTGTAGATCTAGATGTAAATCTAGCATAAGGTTGTCTATGTGACTTTGACAAGGCACAAGACTCACAAACATGATTGATGCCACTTAAGGAACTTGAAAGACGTATCACAACCTTCTTTCTAGCCGTGATCTCCAATGACTTGAAGTTGAGGTGTCTCATCCTTTTATGCCAAACCTCTTGAATAGGTATTTGCTCTCTTGCAACACATCCAACTTGGTTAGTAATAACACAAGCATCTACTTTAAAGAACTTCCCTTGTCTTTTACCCTTTGCAATCAAGATATCATTCCTTTTGATCATACAAGCATATCCATCAAACTTAACTTGAGGCCTTTACTTAGCAATTGACTCACACTAAGTAGATTCTTGGTAATAGATGGAATAAACAAGACATCCTCCAAATGAAAATTCCTATTTATAGAGAGAGAAATAGGAATTGTGCCAATCCCTTTGATTGCACACTCACCATCCGATTGGTCGTGTAGATCACCCTCTTGTCATCTCCATATGCCAACAAATAAGTGAAGTTCTCTTTGTGAAAAGTCATGTGTGAACTTGCTCCACTATCAATCCACCATCGATCTAGATCTCCATCATTAGTAAGCTTGAACACATAGAATCATGAAATATTGATCAACCTGAAATCCAGTAAAAATTAGGGTCTGGATAAAATCACAAAAAATTGATCATTTCAAAATCTACATGCAAATGTCAAAAACTTCATATGCAATCTATTAGCCACCACTTAGGCTATTCCAATAATCTAGAAATCGGCCAAATCCAACATGTGATGTGAGAAGTTGGAATTGATTAAGATTATAAACCTATATAGGATTTTGATCTACAAAAGATCCAATCTACATATGCAAGAAACTCGATTTTGGTGAAGAATCCAATCAAGCATGCTCTAGCATTGATATATTCTCCAAATCATTGTTAGATGTAATTTCCTCCTTCATAATCTGAAACACAAACTCTGATACCATGTGAAATAATTCAAATCCATAAAGATCTAAATCCATAAAATGATCTTGGGTTAGAAGAACAACATATCACCAATCTTGCCAATGTAAAAAATCAACATCTACACATAGAATGAGATGCAAATTCTAATAGATCTTGATCAAACATGAACCAAAACATAAAGTACTGTTCTCCATACATTTATAATAAGCTATTGTATTTCACATGTGTGGATCTAAAAATAACAATTATTGATCATTCTACACATAGAATTACAAGATATCACAAGTATAGTGCACCAATGGATAGTAGAACCTAAGAGAACCATGTTTAAGCATGAATGAGATAAGAGAGATAGAGAGTATTCTCTCTATCCATGAATTATACACTACAAGAAAAGGTGGCAAAAATTGCGGCAAAAAATGACAAAAATTGCGAAAATTTTCGCAATTTTTGTCCTTTTGCCAAAAAAATTGTGGTAACGGTTACTGCAATTTTTTGGCAAATCTGCCAAATTGCGAAAACCCACCCACAACTTTCGAGACGGATGATCGGGATTTTGACCACAGCCAACCACATATTACACTTTTCTTTCAAAAAAGATTTAGGGAGGATACTTGGGATAGTGAGATTGACATTCCAGCTTGTCGACCGAAGCTCCAAGGTCTTCCTCGACCATCCAGAGTTCGTCACCAGAGGCCACCAAGTGCCTCACACCAGATCACACAATTTTTCTCTCTCAATTAGTGAGTTTTATTCCTCCGCGTAGTTGGTGGTTAAGCTACTGCTTTTGTACCTTGCGAAAATTCATTTATGCAATTATTGTGGCAAAAATTGCGGATATAATCCGCAATCTTTTTGCATAAATTGCGAAAAAAAATTGTGAAAACTCATTTTCGCAATTTTTTTTAAGAATACTATCAAAAAATTGCGAAAAATAAACTCGCAATAAAAAATAAAAATTGTGAAAAATGGATTTTTCGCAATTTTTATACACTATTATGAAATAAAATTGGGAAAATGAATTTCCACAATTGTTTTGGCAATTTTCTCCAAAAAAAAATTGGTTGGCTAAAATTGAAGAAAATATCACCAATACAATTGCTATAATGTCCCCAAGTTTTTGTCCAGAATTGCAGATTTGTTTTGCAATTTTAGAAGAAGCCTCGACTAATTTAGAGACAAATTTTGGCTAAAATTATGGAAATAAATAATTGGCCTTGCACATTTCTTATAACTTTGTAGTGTAAACCGATGTGGAGCTTGTTGTGCAAACAATTGATGGTGTGAGGCTTCATGGATTCCATAGCATAAAGCTAGGGATTCAATCCGAGTCCTTACTAGAAAATGTATCACTTTTAAAAGTTAACAAGGGGTCTCAACTTCTATATATCTTGGCATAGTTTGTCAATTTGCCAGCTAGTGATAAGGACTCAAATTGAACTCCTTTTTGCTCAACATGTACAATATCTCTGTGTAAGGAATCCAACAATCACAGTGCCATATTCTAGTATACATACAAACTACCTCTATTGCTAACATTTGGAACAACTCTTACATAGCTTACACATATCGATCATTTATAACTAGTACGATTAGAGTATTTCAGTCCAAAATTAAAACAACAAATTAAACCACCCAATCAAATGGACCAAAAGAGAGAAAAAATTCTTATCATACACAATAAGGTGAATACAAGGATCGATTGCATGTGCATCTCAAATTTTCTATTAAAATACATCGACATGTCAAGTGTCTCATACAATCTCTTAAAATAAAAACTATAAAGGCAATTTAGGCCTTCAATAATGTTACGATCAAAATCGTATAAAATGTTGCACTTGTCATGCTGCAATTTCTAGGAAAATTGATAGTTGGAGACTTCAAAACTCTTCAAAATCTGATTTCTGCATTCAAGAGCAAAGATCAAGCCAATACTTACATCATGAAAGGAAAATTATGTTTGAATAAGAAAAATAAACTTACTCAAATCTGTATTGAGAACAAAAAAGTGACAAGGGTGTACCATTGTCAGAGATGATCTGTACAACTTTCGAAGGCCAAATAACTTCAGAATCTTTTGAGTCCCCCACAGTTTTAAACTTTTTACATGGCCTTAACAATAGGGCATTCTCTCGAACCATATGTTGTAATTTAACACACCAAAACCCTACACCCAATGCTTCTCCATGGCAAAGGTGCTTGGAATTCTTGCTCAAAACAATCCCAATACCAACTACTTCATTCCGAATGCTCAATATGTTAACTCTCTGCATATATTTACGAGAAAACCTCAAATATTTGACATTGTGAGCCCAACACAACTAATAATGAATACATAGAACAAATAATAACATATTTATGAGATATTATATACCTCAAACTCTTGAGTCGATTTGTTGTTGTCGGACTTTGACAAAATTTTCAGGATGCTCATTACTTGATGGATTTGGTCTTGAGCATTGAAATACAACACTTTTTTTGTTCTCTTTTTTTGATGGTATGATTTCCTTCTAAAAACATTTAGAACTAGTAGATTTTAACAAACGCAAACAATTTCCTCGTGCTTAGCATTCTCTCTCACTCGCTCACTCTCTCTTTCTCTCTCTCTCTCTCTCTCTCTCTCTCTCTCTCTCTCTCTCTCTCTCTCTCTCTCTCTCAATCCATATATTAGTTCTAAAATTCAATAACACTTAACAACAGATGGCCAACTATACAAATTTGCACTTACCTGAGAAATTTGTTTAGAAGAGCCCACCTTCGAGCATAAAGTTGACTCTCTACTTCTCTTATAAGAGAGGCTCTTTCTGGTTGGCATCTTTTTGTTAATCCATTTTGCAAGTAGTATGCAAAAGTTTTGAATATCATCATAATTGAAAATTTGCGGAGCTAAAAACAAAGCAAGCCTCAAATTCATTAGTTGGATAAGTGACACACGAGGCCAAATCGTAACAAAAAAACAATAAATCGAATGTATGGTTCAAATGCATGCTCCATAAGAGAGAGAGAAGAAAAGAGATGGGCAAGTTGGTGGGACATGGAAAGTATGCATACATTGATGGAAGGCCTTGCGAATTTGGAAATATAGCGAATATATATTAATAGTTTTTATGGCTTTCTTATTTAACAAATTGTATTTTTGAAGAGTATAAATGATGGCATGGAAGATTGTTTTTACTAGATTCGTTAAAGGTACTTATGTGATGGTTTGTGTTTGCCAAATATCATTAGTTTTTTGTAATATAAGAGCTCACATTTCTCATTTTCACTTCTCGCTTCCTGAGATATTCATGGATCTAGCGCTCAATTGCAGTTAAGCCTTTTAGAGATATTTTCTATCCTATTTTCACCATCTGTTCGACCAGGCGACACTGCTCCTCTCCGACATTCACAAAGAAATATTGTTTTAGGAAAGAATATTTTGATAATTTATTTATTCCATATAGATTTTTATAAAAATGTGTTTTCTTTTTGTAAAAAATAAATTTGCTTAAAAAAGTTATCCAAATTTCAAAGTTATATAGTATTCATGAATGTAATTTTTTTTTTCTGTTTTCACAGGGAATACAATATGCTGTTTACAAAAACAATACAAACTATATTATTTCACAAAGAATCCGATATGGCGTATCGAATTCTCTGTGAAATGATACTTCCTCAGTTTATAGTACATAGTTATCTAGTATGTTAAGAAAAGAATATGATATACGGTATCGAATTCTTTGTTAAAGGATACTTCTTTACTTATTTACACTTGTTTAGTCTATGGTATATACTTGATTGGAATACAATATACGATAATGAATTCTCTCTGTAATTGAATATGAGATTCATGCGTGTGACTCCTTTTATGCCTTATAGAAATTGGCATTTTCATAGACGAGTCTGAAAAATCTGAAGGCCTGCAAAAATTTGACCCTTTATTCCAGGTTGTTTTTAGGACGGGTGATATTTGGGATATGCAAGACCAAATATTCACGATATGGGAAAATAAATAGTTGGAAAATAAAAAAAGTGGACGAATAAAAGATGACATCGCAGGTGGAACCAAGTCCAAAAATAAAATGAAAGATCTGATTATTGAGGAGTTGCCTGAAGAAATATGCAGATGGATATATTCAAAAGACATAAATATAGGGGATATAGGACACATGCATCTCAAAGCTATTGAGATTGTTTGTGCTTTCGAGAGATGCCTTCCTCCATCATTTTTGTTGATGAGGTAACAGGCCCTATGAGAGCAAGATGGATGTTTTTTTTGGAGTGCTTTACGAAAGTCCTAAAAGATTCTCTAAACTCAAACTAATCATTTATTATATATATAATAATTGCTTTGTTGTTGTAACAAATTATTGCGAGATATAATTTGATATATGAAGAAGACAAAAGCGGTCGCAATATGGAAAATCATGCAGAAGAAAATTCACATAATGAAGAGGATGAAACAATTAATTATCTCGTGAAGCCAAATGAGCATGATAATTGGGATGTCAATGACAATGACGTAAGAGCCTAAAGTCAAATCAATGAAAACATTGATGACGATACTTATAATCTCCCAACAAGAATAGATCATTTGTTTTGAAATCTGTGAAAGAATTAGACTACTAGATGAGTGTGAAAGTGATGCAAATGATCAAGAAAATGAACTACATGCACCTATGTGCATCCCAGGATGTATACGTAGTTTAGAGATCTATTGTGTTTATATCACAACATTTAATACAATATTTCATGCTTCCCTTCTTTATTCTAACAAATATTTGTAATTAATTTAATTTCATTGTAACTAGCCAACAAACATATAGTTTCCTTTCCTTGCATGCCAATGCATCTTCGTAGTGACATTTTTCCCAGTGATCTGCAACCATCTACAATTTGAGCTAAAGTGACAAAACAATATACCAGTATTCTTTGCACTACAACAACTATATATGGTATATATTAAGAGCATTCAAGCACTTACATACAATCTAAAAGACAGATCTAGAGTTCTTCGAGTTTCACACCAATGTGCACAAGAAGATAGCTCAAGACATCATCAACAATACTACCAATTCCACCAAGATAAATTTTTGTCAATTCCCATAGCTTAGTCAATGAGGGATGTAATTTAAGACCATTCATGTGTGCACAACCCTCCAAAGAGAGAGAGGGTTCAACTTCGAAGCCAAATATTCAACAAGATTTTTAACTCCTGCTTTTGAAACAAGAGAACATAGACTGATATCTAGACATAACATAAATTGTATGCTCCTTTCAAACACAATGTTTAATATGAATCTTTGACATTCTAGAAGATGGAGACAATGTGGCTGCTACACATTGGTCTAAAAGTCCATGACCACATAGCTCCAGATCATAGACTGATATGTAGATATGACTAGTCCACGACCACATAAATTGATATCCAGACGAGTCAACTGTGGACCTGATTCGATCATAGTCAACAAACCTTTATCAGTCAACCTATATGCTAATTTGGTTTCCTGCTCAATTTAAGCTTTTCTTGAAACATCAATGTAACGTTCGTGTTGCAAGCTGATCAATCACAACAATGAGATCAACTCAGAATCTCTGTCAAATTACTGCTTGAACGTTCATCAATAGAAAAACAAGAGCCACAAGCAATAAAATCACCATCATATCACTCTTTCAATGCTGATCAATAAATCAATCACACACCAGTCTGAAAGTCCACGACCACATAACTTCAGAATGTCTAGATCATTGTGGCATAATTTATGTTAATTTTTGCTCATAGATAAAAGAGCAATCGGAAAGAGCAACGGTGGATGGCCAGGATCTTGTAGTCCAATTTACGAATCCACAAAGTCTTGCACACAAAAATTTCTTTGTCGTATCATATCAAAAAAAATTATTTAGCAAAGACTCAACATGCTCCATATTTGCATAAAGAAAATCTAGACATTTGTAACGTTCGTTCTGCACCATATACTATTTTGTAAAGTAGAAAAATTAAAGCAATGAAGGGGAAGTACCAATATGAATTAACAAATCACTGTCTTACTTGAGATACATTTTGCAACTATTGTCAATCTCCAGTGTGAAATCACGAAACATCACTTTGTAGAGCTCAAAACTCCGACGAATCATGAAGACAGTAAAACAAAAGAGAGCAAATAGTTTTTGAACTCCGTGGGGATGAAATACTTGGTGAGCAGGATGAGCAAGTATATTTCTCTCATCATCAACATAAAGCTCATCAACTTTGCGACCCCCGCATAGAGTCCTGGACGACTTTGTTGTGCTGAATTTGAAATGGCACTTCCTGAATACATGTTTGATTAACACGTGCTTGTTGAGCACGCACAAGAATACGATTGATGCTCACGTACAAGTTCATAATACTTGATGTCGGATACCTCTCCCTAGATTCCTTACATACCATAAGAAAGGATTTGCAAAGAATTTGTCCAAGTTCTTATAGTGGAATCTCTTCAATCTTCTTGGAACAGCCCATATGACAATGGTTTTTGATGAGATGATCCCATTCTTGCTTTTCCAAAGGAATAAACTCTGTAGGTTTACCAAGAAAACGAGAACAACCTATTGAATGACCAACATCAATGACTGGATTGCTACTTGTAGGAGGAACCACATAATGATCATCAAGAGAAACCATAGCATGTAAACATTTTTCCTTGTACAACACAATTTCCTTGCTCGCAGATGATACAGGTTGAGCAAGCTGATCAACACAGAACATGTCCTTTCTAGTTTGTGAGAGCTTTCTATTCTGTCTTTTAGATTGTATCCCGGGATCAAGATTTTCTTTATTGTTGTCCTCCATATCTTCATTAGAAAGCAAAGCGAAGCACTCATCCTCATGAAAACAAACAGAGGAAGCCATCTTATCAACATTCATAACAGTAGGAGCTCGTTGCATAATAGAAAAACAAAGGCTTCTGCATCCTCGATCGTTTTGAAACAGCACCGCAAAGTATGCTCGATAGCGGGCATGAGCGTGCCTACTACCAGTGGGCAGAGTGGGTGGTCGGTACCTACCTCGCAGAAGAGCGACTTGGTAGGTACTGGCCACCCATTATGCACGGTAGCGGGCCGCTCATGCCCGCTACCTAGTACAATTCTAGGGACCTTAATCCGATTTGATGGGCTCTAGTTGATGAATAAGTAACTTTTTCAACATTGATTTTTATGTAAATTAGGTAGGTGGGTAGGAGCTTTTGCAATTAAAGTTGAGAATTATTGAGTCCCTTTAAGCCCTAGATTAAAGTTGAGAAACATATCATCTTCTTAGAGGGAGTTATTATGCTAGTATAAGTTGAGTCATTGGCCCAAAAAAAAGGAAAACAATTTTTTTTAAAAGCTTGTGGACGAAAGTAAAATTTAAATAATAGCTTGCCACTTAAGACGAGAAGTGGTGGACCAACAAATAAGTAGTGCAAGGACAATTTTAATAGAGAATTTAAATGAAATGATTTTTTTGGAGTGTATAAGGTATTTTTTGTGCACAATAAATGCTGCTCAAAATTTTTACTCTTTTTTTTAAAAAGATTTTTAACATAAATATGCATAGTTATCATTGATATTTATTAAAATAATATATATTGAGAACCTTACATAGGACTCGGCAGCTCTTGATAAAGTAAAAATCAACAATTTTAAATACATTATGAAAAATCTTGGCGACTCTTGATAAAGTAGTAATCAGCAATTTTAAAAACAATCTTAAAAAATCAAGATAAATTTAAAGAAAAAAAATGTAATACCTTGAACCGACAATACTCGATTTACAAAAAAACAAAGCAATACCACTCTCGGCGAGTATTAAAAATATGTGAGAACCTCCGATCAAGAGTGATAAAACCAAAAAAAACTCTCAAGGTCTCAAGGTCTCATCAAGTTAGTCACTGGGTTTGGCCCTTCGAGAATCGAGGACCTAGCCCCCGACCACCCGTACCGGCGGCGGGCCAGCTGGGGGCCGGTCCAGAAAAGAATATTCCTGACCCTGCGTGGAAGATGCCTATTGGCAAGGGTCTAGTGGATTCCTGTCCGCCGCTGGTACCATGGTGGGAAAGAGACGGTCCCACTGTTATTATGGAGGGTATGGGACCCAATTCTCCCCCCTGAATCCTTGCCTGCGCCTTTCTTCTTCTTCGTTCTCTCTCGACTTCATCTCTTTTTATTTTCTCACTCTCGAGCATCTCCTCGCGCTCTCCTTTCGCGAGCTTTCTTCTGCAATTGCGTCGTCGATCGTGAAGAATTGTGATGAGCGAGAGAAGCCGGCAGGGAGGGAGGGGGAGGAGGAGGAAGGGGGGTTGGCTGAAAGAATAGAGGGAAAAAAAGGTGTAAATGCGAGTCTGGTGATTCACGTAACCGCCTGTATGTGATGTCGGTTGGAAATCGTGAGATATATTGATTAGATGATGGTGCAGAACGGTTAGCATTTGCATTGAGTTGTGGCAGAACTGAAGAAATGGATTAAGATCTTGATTTTTCTTGCGCGATTGTGAATGGGATTTCTTTGAGGGGGAGAGTTTTTTGACAGAAGGGCTTCTTGGGAAGCTGTAGAGGTGTTGGAGTCGGTGTGTGGATGATGGGGGAGAGGGAAGCGGGAGAAACAGAGGAGAGCAGAAAATCAAGGTTCAGGAGAATATGCGTCTTCTGCGGGAGCAGTAGTGGCAAGAAAAGCAGTTACAGTGATGCTGCACTTGATCTAGGCAAGGAGCTGGTAGAAATTTTTGTTCCTTCTCGGATGTGAATATTGTGCAATGTAACTCTGCTTCGTGTGGAACCTATTCTTGATAATACTTTCAAGTCTAAAGAAATATAGGGATTCGTTTGGTTCAGCGGTTATGGTTAATTTTACTGAAATTCCATGAAGCTTTTACGATGTCTTTTGTTTATCCTCCATCGACAGGATGTAATTGCTCATCTTGCGTTCCAATGAAATTGCAGAATATTGATCAATAACTTCAACGTAGCCATTTCAGTAAATCCGAGGTTATTTTATCAGTAACTGAGAGACTGAAATCTATATCGTCCTTTGTAGCTTCGAATGCTTTAAATTGATCGATCTGTTCATGATATTTGCTTTATTTTTTCCGACTAAAAGTCTACTCCTTAATTCTCATCGCAATACTCCCGCAATATAGTTGGAAAGAAATGCTGCTTACATCGATATAATGATTGAAATTATGCTTCTAAGATCGCAGTTATCCAGGATAATGTTTCGAGACTCCATAAAGTTGGATGCCGTTTGTGCGTCAATCAAGAATCCAGTAGTGCTATTTGAGTAAAGTGAACCTTTGCGTAATAGGAAAAAGGTGATCACTATATCAGTCTGTTAGATTCGCTTTACCTTTCCCTCGATGTATTCTTCTGGAACTTCAACTGCGAGTTTATGCTTCACTCCTGGTGCTGCATTTTTAAGCTCTTGAAATTACAGTCGATGTTAATTTTTCCCGGGAACAGCAAAATGAGCCCCTAAATTTCCATCTGAACAAAGCTTGGAGTGATATCATCTTCTTTAGTCTTCCAGCGCTCATATCTGTGTAGCATTCTATCTCGTATGCCCTTTGTGCAGCTGAGTGGAATCCAGCTACGTAGAATTCTTACTGAAAGGAAGCCTCATTTGTTCCGCCATGTCCCGACCGATGAGCACTCTAATGATTGATTTAAACTCAAGCATGAAATGCGGAGGGAATAGGCGGAGTTTGTTTCTTAGAAATGGCGGTCTGAGTATATCCCTCGCAGCTCTGGCGGGGCTCTTCAGCCGCTGGAGAAGGTAAGTATCGTTTTTACTACCACTACATCCTGAAATCACGTTAGCGATCTGCATATTTGATTTCGAGGCAGTAGTAGCCTTGTTTTTCAATCGTCTATCTTCCATTAGTCAGTTTAACTCATACTGTACAAGGTATCTTTGAGCTTTGTTTCATAAATTCAAATCTAGAAGTTTCTGTATGATAATTGCAGAGAGAGAGAGAGAGAGAGAGAGAGAGAGAGAGAGAGAGAGAGAGAGAGAGCGAGAGAGAGAGAGAGAGAGAGAGAGAGAGAGAGAGAGAGAGAGAGAGAGAGAGAGAGAGAGAGAGAGAGAGAGAGAGAGAGAGAGAGAGAGAGAGAGAGCTTTCATTAGGTTTGATTTAACACAAAAGAGGTCATACATGCTTTACCCCGTTATTGTAAGTTCATCGCTTCGTTCAAAGTTACTTTCCTCTCGACAAAGATTTTCTACGATGATCCTGTCATCTCATGAGCTCTAGGAGTGTCCAGATGGTGTTTTATGTCGAACAGTGAAAGAAACACACGAAAAAATAAGAATTTTATGAGATCACCTGACTTGTAAACTATTGAAACTCAACTTTGCAGGTTCGACGGAAGATTGACCTTATATATGGTGGTGGAAGCGTGGGACTCATGGGACTTATTGCACAGACTGTTCACGAAGGTGGTTGCCATGTCACCGGGTAAGCTTGCTCTTGCAGCCGCGGCACAACACAAGCATTTAGTATTGGATCATACGAAGTGGTTTATTGGAGATTTTTTAAAGATATTTAAGTGTATAAATCAGACTTTTCCATATCGACTGCCCGGTTCTTATCATAGTGGCGTATATTGCAGGGTTATCCCGAAGGCTCTTATGCCTCGTGAGGTACACTTTCCTCTCAATTTTCCTTACTTTAAGCAATTATGTGGTGCTTGAAATATAGAATAAGAAAGTCTTTTTTCAGTGCGTGTAGGGAATGGCTTCTGGAGAGTGCATGTGCTTCCTGTGATCGCAACTTTTGTCTAGACAGTAAGGCGTGATTTGAAACACTGGTTGGGTATTCGTTTCTGTAAGAGGTAAGGTGATGTTTTAAATAGCAGATGCTTAAAAGTTGGGGTTAATTTTATCTTGGAAGTTAGTGCTTCAACCGAGTCTATCTATACTCGTCACCCAAGAAGTGGCGTCTTCAGGAGCTCACCTGGAATCACACCTGCATAAATAGACATACAAGATGAAAAGTTTGATTTGATTAAGATTTTTGTCAAGTGACTGACAGGGGAACTGATCTCTAGAAAACTTTGTTCTAAAGTAGTTAATTTGGGATCCTAAGTGACAGACTGGAGAACTGATCTCTAGAAAACTATGTCCTAAAGTAGTCAACTGCTTCAAGTGACTGATAGTAGAACTGATCTCGAGGAGACTGTCCTGAGTAGTCAACGGAGAGCTGATCTCTAAAAAACTATGTCCCAAAGGTTTTAACTGTGTCAAGTGACTGATAGGAGAATTGAGCTCGAGGAAAGTTTGCATCAGAGCTGTATAGATTGCAACCTTGATCGCATTATGATTCATCCCTTAAAGCGACAGTTAAAGTCTCCATCAATAAGCTTTCGCCTGGCAAAAAGGTCTCAATTATATGCAAAGCTTCTCCCGCTAGCACAGTGAACAAAGCCAAGTACTTTATTTTGGATGTAAGAACATTTAAATGCGGATCATATAGACGTACACAAAGCTTGAGTACTTTATTTGGAGTCAAGACGAGTTAAGCATGGAAGCACATCAAGGGCCAGTTATTTTAGCCCTTTTTATATGCGGCTATATCATTGAGACCCTCGAAACATAGCGCCAGCACCGGAACCATGCATGCAGTTCATGTAATAAAGTATCACATCCTTTGGTAAAGGGAAATGCCCATTTTTCTGGGAAGGTGTGGAAGGAATATGAATGGCTTGCTAACAGTGCTTAAAATAATTATCTCAGAAATTTCATCATCTAAAAATTGCTTTCCAATTTAGCACAGCAAAACTGTGCCCAGCATGCTGGACAGATTTTCATCTGAAGTCTTTATTTTATGTTAATGTAATAGTGAAGGGCTACCCCAGACATAGGTAGAGCATTGAATAATCTATGACCAAAAGCAGATTTCTGGCCACTCGGTTGGAGAAGTAAAAGCTGTAATTGACATGCATCAAAGGAAGGCAGAAATGGCACGCCACGCTGATGCTTTTGTTGCACTTCCAGGTATTTTTTGTAAGCTTTCATTATTTTTACACATTTGGAATCCTTACAAGTTAACTGAAGCATCTCAAGGCTGAGTTTCCTTGGGGTGGCAAGTTATAGCATGTCTTAAGCATGCAGTAAAATTGGCTTCGTGTGAAGATTTTCTGATGGCAGGTTCATATCCGTACCCATACATGCCAGAAGTATGTGATATTCTGCACGTATGTCTAGCTGGTAGATTAAAAGATTAAGGAATCATGAAACACAGCCTCCTAACTTGAATTTTTTATCAAATTGATTTGGCCATGTTATTGCTCATTTCTGATTTCTGTGCCTTGCTAACTGGGGGTTGTTCAGGTGGCTATGGAACTTTGGAAGAATTGTTGGAGATGATCACATGGTCTCAACTTGGCATACATGACAAGCCGGTAGGTTCAAAAAAGGCCATAATTTATTAGCATTTTTTTTCTTCGCTGTTCCCAGGTTCCTAACACAATAGCAAATTGCTGTGCTTTGATGGAGCTTTTGCTCTCCAATCCAATGCACATAATACCAAGAATCTGAAAGGTTCAATCATATCAACAAAGATGTGAACTCATATTTCCACCACTTTGTTTACCTATTATATTGCATGGCCTAGACTTTGGTTGGCAAGACTACAGATTTTTCTATGGGTATTGCAAGTGCAAAAGAGGTTCAAACTAACACAAGGCCAACATTTAGAGAGCTGATTTTGGACCCTATTTGATCAGCATCACACATTAAGGTTGATGTTTTGAACACATTCGTGCCTTTGCAAGGCCCAAAAAGTGAAAGAAAATCCTTGGTGATTAGCTACGTAAGAGCTACCCTGCCAACACACCACACTTGCAGGCACGTGCACACACACACACACACACACACCCACCCACTTACTCACTCACACATACACAGCACTTCTACCCCGCTCGCTCGCTCTCTCTCTCTCTCTCTCTCTCTCTCTCTCTCTAGCACATGCCCTATTGCATATGCTATGGTGACGAGCACGACCATCTCAGTGTTTTCTACTTGGATAGCTTATGTTTGTAACTTTGCACTTATTTAGAGATTAGAATAGTCAGCATTAGACCTATTCCACTTTATCATACGAGGATTTTCTGCTCCTGCTTGTTATACATGTACTTCACTATACTGCCCCTCATCCAAGGTATACTTTTTGGCACCAATACATTGAGAAGCTTATTTTACAAATTTTCTCGTATGGAATAGGTGCATACATGTCTTAGTTTGCTGCATCCATTTTCAACTAAGAAGCTTGCCAAAGAGCTAATCTGAAATGGCATATAGCTGTACCCTGACATACTATAGAACTAGTAATTTGAATCAAAGCCTACACATTGTGCTTGCACATTTTCTCTTCTTATTTTTGGCTTAATGCTTAATTTTCATCTACTAAAAGCTTATGTATTTTCTTCAGGTGGGATTATTGAATGTGGACGGATACTACAATCCTCTACTTGAATTGTTTGAGAAAGGAGCTGAGGAAGGCTTCATCAAGCCTTCATCTCAACAGATTGTGGTGCATGCTTCAACAGCCCATGACCTTATTGTCAGACTAGAGGTATCTCATACATACATAAGCTGTAAAAATGGGGCTGAAGTAAACTTCACAAGAAAGTGACTTCGAAAGCATTTCAGTCAGGAAGTGAAGTAGCTTAAAAGCTAAAGACTGTGACGCCTTTAAATGATTCACCTTTAAGAAACTTTGTATTGCTGTTTGTCAGATCTCTTGAATGTGGTTAACCTATCATTGGATGGTTGCAGTTCTGTAAGAGTCACCAAGTTAATGTGATGTTTGTAATCCGCTTTGTTTTAAGCTACTGCTGTGTTTTGAATCAGGAATATGTTCCCAGGCATGAGGGTGTCGCCCCCAGAGAAACTTGGGAGATGGAACAACTTGGGTACCCTGCATCTCAGAACCACAACAATTAGGCTCCGTGAAATTAATTTTGAGACCTTTATCAAGGTTTGGTCTTGTACAGCTGATGAGCATGCCACCCCCTGTTTTTATTTTAGGTAATGAGAAGAGAAATTGTGAGTCAACCAATTTTTTGTTGGCTGCACAGATGAGGCATTCGTTTTTGGGACAAGGGCAAGAACATTGTACATTACTTTTCCCTTTCTATGTCTCATAACCACATTACAAATAAATTCTCCTTGCAGAGTAACAACAGGCCAGGTTCACTTTAATATCTTGCTCCTAAATGGTCTTCTCATGTCTTTCTATGCTTGATTCAGTTCCTGGCTTGCTAGTTTCAATATTTCACTCTGTGATTACCTGGAAAAATCTAGAGTCCTGGCACAATATGTATATGCTGTTATGGAATCTGTTAATGACAATCATGAATCACCAGAGGTACCTGTTTCATTTCGTATGCAGACTAGGAACAAGGAAATTGAAGAGCAAAATAAGGTTTATGAAAGCTTCATTGCACGGTTCCTCCATGCAACAGCAAGAAGCTGAGATTACTGGGAAATGCATGAAGAATGGGTTACTATGTCCAAATCATCTTGATATTCTACAGAAATCAGCATCTGGCTCTGATTACAAACAACATCCACCTTCCAAATGTTATTTCGTATTGGCGATATGACCTCTTTTTCCGTCATTTTAGTCCAGTCAATTCTTAGGGATTTGTGACTAACTGTTCCTGGTCAGTGCTCGGTATGGCGACCCACAACCTCAACATAACCCTCAAGTGCTCAAGTCGTTGGCCCTCTCGTGTGATTTCTGGTTCTACTCACACGCATGTGCATGTGGAATAAAGAACAGCAATGGGAATGGTCTTTCTATTGACCACGCTTACTAAGGGTTAAGAAGCTGTGCAAGCCTTATAGGTCAGATGTGACGTTGAAATTGACCATTTAAATTCCTTTGAATGTTAAAAGTGCAACATTTTACTCACTCTTAATTCGCTTCGATTCAATTAATTTACTGACTGAATAATTCACTGATAGTGAAAGATCTATATGGGCCATAAATGTCATGATATGATTACATAAACTTTCACATTAAATTGGCAGATACATTTTTTGTGGACATGACTACAAAATGAATTTTCATTTCAAGTCAAACTTTGAGGAAGTTTTGTACTTTTGTTGTTTGATAAGGGCGAATTGGCTAGAATTATGAGCTCTTGACCAATTCCAATCATGGATGAAAAAAATGTAGGTTTACATAAATGTCACATCTCAAATTCTATCATGTCGAGCTATTCAACAATCAATCAACGTTACATATGTACAGAATAAAAATGCTACACAGTTTAGAACTTAGCTATCATACGTAGAATAAAAATGCTACACAGCCAAGAACCTAGCTATTGTAGTGATGAATAACACGAAGTTACTAGCTTCTATCCTAAGACAATGAGGGTTTACAATCACCTCTAAGAATCAAGGATGCTCACAGGTTTATTGTTGCAATGTAAATCATTGCTCTTGGAAAATAGGCAAACACAATTGTTAGCATCATCATTATATATCATATTTTCAAATGTTCCAAGTAATAAAAGTAAATTATGATCAATGTTTGTGAATCATTCTGAAAAACCTATGCACTTATGGTGCCATTTGAGGACAAACTTGTAGACTTATTATTATTCTCTCTTTTTTTATTCTTGGAATTTGAAATTGGTCATGAAAATCTTGAATTTGAAGTTGATGTATGGGTGGAGATGATAGTACAACCATAACACAACCATTTCGCATTTGGTCCTTGGATACTAAAAGTGGCACCAAGTCACCAAGAGTGATCTTTTCACTATTAACCGTTTTGTAATCTTTTAATTAATTGTACAATTAGCAAATCTTATAATAGATGGTGGTGATTATTACTAACAAAGCATTAATATAGTTCATGACAGTTTGTAAAATGTCGTACAAGTTGATTGTGAGCATATTGACATTATCACTTTTTGAAGTGTTCTTATGATAAGAAACCAAATATTACAAAGCACGATTTGGTTCAAAGTTTTGCCATCCAAGACACTTTGAAATCAATTGATTTGTGCTAATGGACGAAGAGTGTAGGATGCTACATGCAAAATCTAGGATGAGTTCCTTATCAAGAGAGTAAATTTTTCATTCAAGGGCAAGAAGAACACCAATGGATCCAAGAAGGATCATGCAAAGGAGGCCAAAGAGGAGGATCAAGCATAAAGTTCAAAGGCAAAGGACAAGGCTAAAATGCTTCTTTTGTGAAAAGAAGAGGCATTTTGCATTCGAATGCTACAAAAGGCAAAGAGCACAAGAGGAGGAGGACAAACAAGGAAACCTTGCACATAAAGAGGAGAAGGATGAAGAAGATGTATTCTCAATGGCATCTACATCCTCGTCAACAAGCAATGGCAATTCAAGAGACACTTGGTGGATTGATGGTGGGGCTAGCTCCCACCTGTCTTGTGAAAAGGACTTTTTCTTAACTTTACACTCATTCAATGATGCTAAAAAGTTTATCTTTACTGCAAATGATGAAGAGTGTAGGATAGATGGTATTGATACCATCTCCTTGTGTCTATAATCCTCAAAATGTATAGATCTAGAAAAAGTTCTTTATGTACCATCAATCACCAAGAATATGCTAAGTGTTGGACAACTTTTGGAAAGTGGTTTTGATGTCCACTTCAAGCATGGCGTTTGTTCTATTTTTGAAGAATGATAATTGTATAGAAAAAGGATTTAAACAAGGGAGATTGTTTAAATTGGAGGCTTATGTTGCTATTGAGAGTGCAACTAACAATTTTGGTGACAAGAAGCTTGCAAGGATTGAGGAAGAGCATCAAAGAGATGAAGATTTTGAGGATCAACCTCAAAATTTGAGAGCTCCAAGGAGGACCTTAAATAAAAGGCAAAGTCATCAAATTGCATGCAAATTTTTCATTCAAGTGTGCATATTGCAAAGATAGAGAGCATTGAAAATTCTATTATATTTGATTTGTTCATACATAGTAGACATGAAGTGACTTGTCTCTCATCTTTAAGATTGGTGGTGTTTAGAACTCTTTATGACAAGACAATGAAGTTAGATGCTATCCAATCTACATTTGTTGTTGATAAAACACTTTCATTAGATAACTATTTTTGTGATAGTTTGAATAGTGTCATAAATTATGAAACATCATTTGTATTGGAAATATTTGGGTCCACATGCCTTGTGCATGATCATTCTAGTGTAAGGACCAAAGATTATTCTAGTCCAATGATAGGAATAATGGTAATGTTTGGCTCTTCAAGTAGAGATTGTAGAATCTACATGTTTTCCACCAAAGAAGTTGTCAATGGTGGAAATGTGATCTTTCACGAGTGGAAGATTTGTAAACTTGAAGAAGCACCTTTGGATCAACACCTTATTCAATTCATTGATGGTTTGGAGTCAAGTCAAGTGGAGGAGCAAGCTCAAGACCCGAGGACTCCAAAAAGAACCTTGAGTATCAAGATGGAGCCATCAAGGCTCAATCATATGGATCAAGCAAGGTAAGTTGTCTTTGGCAACATTGCATATGCACTTAATAGTTTAACTGATGTATCTTCAAGTGTTTTTTCTATTCTCCATCCTATGCATCAGGAACTGACAATGTCGATCCTTTCACAATCCTTTTTGGTTGGCATGGAGCGTAGTTTGTAGGAAGATCAATATAAAGATGATACTTACACATCTTGATATTAGATAAATAAATTCGATAGAGATGAATATGCTACAAACTATTAACATGAAGCTAGAAGGATGAGTTTGTGTATCAATTAAAAATTTTTGAACTACAAAAGTTTGAAATAACTTTGGTGCTTTGTAATATTGACACAAACCCATGTTCAATGGATATGTGTCAAAATTGTAAATTAAGATTTGGTTCAGATTGGCGCTCATTGTGATCCAATTTATTCAAAGTGTTTTGGATGATATTTAGTTCGCTAATTTTGTCCTCCTATGATGTGCAAGTGATGAGCAGCAGGAGGGAATTTTGTTTTGTTGTTTCATTAGAGGAGTTCTAATCCAAAAAAGACCCTTTGTAAATTCTCTTTATGTTTTTTTCTCAAATTTTGCTTTACACATGGACCAATCAAAACACTCAAATTTGAAATATACGTAACGTAGCTCAATTTAATTTAATGTTATAATTCGACGTCGAGGGCAGCCCACAAGTATGACATGTTATTCATAGTATGATATGCAATTTATTATTAAAAATATAAAAATATATTAATTGTAGCTCCGATCGAGACGAAAATCATATCGTTAAAAAGCGCTCGACGAGAGCTTTCCAATGGTACCTACATGACCTGCTTTCGAGCTACCGTTTAAAAGTTATAGTCACTCAAAGATTTTAGAAAAGTCAAATATCGCTTTTGTGCAACCATAGAGTACTCTCTCACTAAGAGGGTGCTCTATTTGCTCACAGAAGCGATAGTTGGTCAAAAGGGTCCTTTATCCATGCACAAAAGAGGTACTGAGACTTTAAACTTTGATCGGCTATAGCTTCTCAATGGTTGCTCGAAAGTATTTCCTCTAATGACTAACTGAAATGAAAGCCAAAATTTGCATTTAGAAAAGATGCGATGTTAGTTAATATTGTGAGAAATTGGCAAAAATCTAGCTTGGTATTTTCTATGATAGAAGTTTGTGAGTGAATCTCACATGTGTGGAGGATGTTCCCACGTGTGGAGAATTGTAAAGTAAATCAAAATGTTTGATATAGGGGTCTCATAGAATCTCATAGTCAAGCATTTAGGTGTAGAATGTTGATAGGATCAAATTTGGCATAGATGGCAAATTATCTATTTGCACTTGTAATGCCACTATTGAGCCAAAATAGAGTAAGAGGCTAAACTCGTACCAATTAGAGTGTAGACAAGTGTAATGCTTTTGTTTGATGAAGTTTAAGAGGTCCAATAGGATTTAGAGGTGGAACCATGTTCCCACACGTGTGAGTGAGAGTTGGAAGTGATTGAATGCATGTAGTAGTGTGTTTTTGCCATAGAATCAAAGATAGATCTTGAATCTCAATCTAGTCTTGATCTTGGTGCATCTACACACCTTAGGAGATCACAAGTACATGTAGTGGACAATCCACACGTGTGAAATTCAACATGGTATCAGAGCCTACCTAAGGCTACCATGCATTTTGATCCATCTAAGTGAAAAATTTTCATCAATCTTGAGCTAGAAGTTGTCAAGGCCCATTTTCCTAGCTATCTTGTTCAATCTTGGATCAAAAGAGATCAAAAGGACTTGAGATTTCAGACTAGTGAGACCAATAATCGAAGTAAGCCAGCAGAACAAATAATCACCTAGAATCGTGACAAATATGAAGGTGAAACTCCTTTGTCTGACACCAGTTTTACCTCAGAAGAATCTTTTTATGCCTTAAATATTTTTTCTAATACATTTGACATTGAAGTGCAATATTTCGAATGTTATGAGAATGCTGATGAAGAAGAATTCTGCGATGCCTGCAATGTTGAAGCGGATGTTTCGTATGAAGATATTAAAGTTGCAGACACGAACTTGAAAGAGTCTGATGATTCGAGTGACGAATCTGAATACGAATTTGGTAACAAGAACCAAGCTGACGACAAGAAAATATCTATGGAGTCAACCATGCGCAAAATTCATGGCCATACCAAGGCTAGTATGACAGAAGGTATCATTGTACCAGATTCTACTGAACTAATTAAACTTGCACCTGATAGATTTGTGCATGTTTCAAAGTCACTTGGAGAATTGGAGTTAGCAGAATTTACTAAATTATTGAAGGAGTATCAAGATGTTTTTTCCTGGTTGCTCGACGATTTGAAGGTTATACCTACAGAATTCAGAGAGCACCATATTGATCTTAAGGAAGATGTTGTACCTGTTCGACAGAGACAATATCATCTCAATCCAAAATACTCTCTCATGGTTAAGGACGAACTCAAAAAGCACCTTAAGGCAGGTATTATCTATCCCATCTTAAGCAGTAAATGAGTTTCACCCATTGTTGTCGTCCCAAAGAAGAAGACTGGCAAAATACAAATATGCCAGGATTTCCGCAAGCTCAATGCTGCCACAAGGAAGGATCATCATCCTCTGCCCTTCACTGATTCCATCTTAGATTAGGTTGCTAGTCAAGAGCATTACAATTTCTGTGACGGATTCTCTGACGAAAGGAGGATCATTCAAAGACCACATTCACTATGGATTGGGGCACTTATGCCTACAACAAAATGCACTTTAGTCTTTGTAACGCACCAGCAACTTTTCAACAAATCATGATGTTAATTTTTGCTGCCTTCTTGAGAACTTTTCTCGAAATATTTATTGATGATTTCTGTGTATATAGCGATATAAAGACACACCTACAGAAGCTGAAATTAACATTGCAACGGTGTGGAGATAATTGTTTATCCCCTCATCTAAAGAAATGTTTTTTTGGTATGAAAGAAGGAATATTACTTGGACATAGAATATCTAACAGAGGAATAGAAGTCGACAAAGATAAAGTCGAGCTTATAAAAAATCTCCAGATACCAACCAATCTACGTGAACTAAGAGCTTTCTTAGGACATGTCAACTATTATCGGAGATTTATTCAAAATCATGCTTCTATTGTTGTCTCTCTTACTCATCTACTCAAGAAACAAGTGAAATACTTGTGATCGAATAAACAGCAGAAAGCATTCGAAGAACTTAAGCAAAGGTTGATCAATGCTCCTATTCTGAGACCACCCAAGTGGGTTATTTTATTTCATAGTTATGTTGATGTTTCTACATTTGCTATTGGCGTTTGTCTGGGCCAGAAGGATGATTAGAAGAAAGATCATCCCATCTACTATGCGAGTTGACAGCTCAGTGCCTCGGAGAAAAAATATTTGGCTATAGAAAGGGAAGCACTTGGAATGATTTTCACTGTTAAAACATTTCGGAATTATTTGCTGGAATATGCATTTATTTTTCACGTTGAACACTATGCTCTTAAGTATCTTGTGAATAAACCAGATCTATCCGAACGAATTGCTCGATGGGTTCTACTTCTGTAGGAATTCACGTATCAAGTAGAACTTTGCCAAGGAAAGTATCATACAAATGCTGATTATCTATCGTGACTCAGCACGGGAAAATCAAAGAACCAATTAATGATGATTTTTCAGACGAACATCTTTCTTCCACCAATTCACTATATTCTGATATTATTACTTATCTCAAGGATCAGATATATCCGGATGGTTATGATTTGGAGCAAAAGATAGTTTTTCAATATAAGGTAGCACCTTATACGATTATTAACAATATCTTGTACAAGCTTGGTATTGATCATCAGCTACGAAGATGTCTCGAAACAGCAGATATTATAAAGGTTGTTCAAGGTTTACATTCAGAAGATGCTGGAGGACACTTTCCTTTGAAGAATATTGTTAATAAGATATTGTCTGTCAAATACTGGTGGCCAACCATGTTTAAGGATGTATCAAATTTTATTCGTTCGTGTGATCCATGCCAGAGATCTGACAAGCCTACAAAAGCAATGAATTGGTCGTTGAGACCAATTCTGCCTCTTGCACCATTTGAGAAGTGGAGAATTGACTTTGTCGGTCCAATTTTAACTTGTGACTCGACATACAAAATGTTGTTATATTCTTGCTGCAACGGATTATGCTACAAAGAACGTTGAAGCAGAGGCGACGAAACGAAACGATGCAAAAACTATCGCGACGTTCTTATTCAAAAGTATAATCACAAGATATGGTTGTCCACTTGAACTAGTAAGTGACCGTGGTACACATTTTCTAAACGATACTATACGGCTGCTGACAACCTATTTTCTGATCAAACACAGAAAAATCACACCGTATAATCCAAAAGCAAACGGGTTGACAGAGAGAGCTAATGGAATTTTATGTAAGATCTTGAACAAAATTACTATTGCACATGCAACGAATTGGGATAAGAAACTACCATCAGTTCTCTGGACTTATCGCAACACAAAAAAATACGTAGTATTTCTTCAGTCTGGACGTATTTATACGTGTAGGTAACAGTTCACCTTCAAGTGATTGAAGTTGTACAGAACCATTCTCAAACACCTCTATGACTTTATAAGGTCCAAGCCATCTCATATGGAATTTTCGGGGAACTTCATATATCAATGCAAAGTCATCAGCTTTAAGATCACATTTTCTGATATGACTAACATACTTCTTCTTCCTTTGTTCCTGGATTTCCTCCGTTAATTTTTTTGAATTTGCACAAACTTCAGCTAATTCTTCAATATTGGTCAACCTTTCGTTAATACATTCTTCATCTGTTCGTTGAGCTTGAATACAAAAAGTTTTCACCTCAAATTTAATAGGCAAAATAGGATGCATACCATACATAAGAAAATATGGTGTCTGTTTCGTTGTGATTTCTTTTATCTTTTCTAGAAATTTCTGTGAAATTTTCTACTCCCTTTCAACATTTTTCAAAGTGTTTTTGAGAAATTTCGAGAATTTTTCTAGACTTCTCTCAATCTTTCAAAATCATTCTTTAATATTTTCGAGAATATTTTCGAGAATTTTTCGCGACACTCAAATTGTAAACACTTTGTTTTAATTTTCAATGACCATTTTTTGAGAATTTTTCTAGAATTTTTTCTAGTATTTTTCTCCAATTTTTTGAGAAATTTTTGTGAGTTTCTGTTTCTACGATCCTATGAGAAAGTTTCGCGAAACTTTCTAGAATCTTTCTAGCATATCTGTGGGAATCTCTCAAGAATCTTTTTACCTACTTTTTTATTCCTCCATTAAAGATGATGGCCACGTGAACATTATTCACACGTGTGTACGCTCACATATCAAAACGGATATTGTTTCTTCTTAATTTATTTCTTTTTTTTTCACAAATGGTCGTCTGCCATTAAGATCGATCTGTCAAATCATAGTTTGAAACTCTGAGCCATGCACATCCTCCATAAATAGAAGTGATAGATATCATGTCACCATGCCACGACATCATCCCTTCCACACCACTACTGCATACATACTTATTTTTCATTTTTCTTCCTTACACTTTCTTCCTGCAATTACATGCTTTCCTGTGCTCACTCTCTTTGCGATCAATGCATCTTTTACACCTTATTACGATCTATGGAGCTGTCATCAATCATTCGAGGCAATGGCTTCTGGAGCTCTACTATCATCTAGAAAGCACGTGCAGGAATCCGCTTGGCATGCATCCAGTCCTTTTTGGATTGATGCAAATTGAGTGATTTGAAAATGGACCTTTCCATCATCCTACTTGAAGTTAGTACTGAATTTGTAAACTCCATCCACTCAGTCTCCGAGGTGGACTTCAAAGTACATGTGCGAGGCAAATTTTTCAGCATTTTTGAAGACTTGTTCTGCACAGCCCTCGGATTACCATTGGATGGGAAGATTGTTTTGACAAACAAAGATTCAGTGGATGAAGCGGCCCATTTTTTGAGCAACTGTTTTGTACCCACGAAGGGGTACAAAATATCAATGATCAGAGATACCACATTTAAGCTGTTCTATAAATATGCGAATCAAGCCATATTTTTTATGGATGCGAATGTGACGATTTCAGCTCAAAATTTTGGATATGTATTGGACGCACTAGCTGGTAATCATGTTTGCTTTGGTGTTATTACATACAAGGCCTATTTGAGGTGGGTCAAACACAAAAAGTTTTCTGGAGTCAGAGCACATGTTTCTCGATTGTGCACTCATTTTGAAATTTTGACTGAGCAAGAGAAAAACATGCTGACAGGAAGGATATTGGCTCCAAAACATTGATCTTTCAAGCCTCCTGACCGTTCCAATATCGGTTATAGCAGATATGTTGCACCAGCAGTCGAAGTAGCAGCTACCAATGCTATGGAGATTGATGCTGCACCATCCCAACCAGATACAGTTCCAGCCGTGGCTATGGATACAGATGGAGCTATTGTTGCTGCTGATTCATCAAAGCCAGCATTTGTCTCCACATTCCAAAAGCAGTAGAGTGCATCTACCTCGAATGATGATGCAACTCAATTCGACACATCAGAAAAGACACAAGCAACTGCTGAAGGCGACACTGGGGCACCTGTTGAAGATGATGATGAACCAACTAACCAACCCCAGTGGTTTCGCACCATGACAGAAAGATCCAAGGACTTAATGGCTGAAGTTTATGAGTTTGACAAGTACCACCAAAAGCTCACCATGGAATTTGTCAACTCAGAGAGAAGATGCCAAGACTCTCTAAAGGATTTCTACTAGAAGATCAATTCGCTCGAATTAGACAACACAAAATTGATTGAACGAAATCGTTCTCTCGAAACACAGCTTCAAACTGTAATAACCGAAGCTAATTCTTTGAAACAGACTAATAAGATGATTGAGGCCAAGTCTGAAAATTTTCAAAATCAAAATAATTCTTTGAAACAACAACTGTTGGCTGTGAATCAACACAATGTCGCTCTCCAAAAATATTTACATGAGAGAATGTCACGAACAAAGCAGAAGCTGCTCTTACACTGTGCAGCAATGCAGGCTCGGTCACAGTAGACATCACAAAGCTGAATCAGCTCCAAGGCTAGATGATCAAAATTTTTTGAGTCGAGTTCTTACAACCGCTCGAGGATGCGAAGGCTCTTGTTGAGGAAGAGTTGGCTAAGCTGAAGGAGCTATCTAGTGAAGCCGCCCCAACTTGCAGTAGCCCAATTCTCACGCAAAATGCCTTTAGGCCCTGCTACGCATTGATGATCTGACGCAGCAAATTCAATGTGTACCTGCCTGCTCGGGAATTGTTGACCATCCAAAATATTTGGAGGCAGTCGCGAAGATTGACAAGCTCGAACAGGAGTTGTCAGATCTCAAGCAGCAGTTGGAAGACCAGAAGCTGGCTGCTAAGTTGCAAACTCAGGATTTGGCAACTGCATCTACATAGCCAAAGCGAACACGTCGCAATCAGTTGAAGGTATGTGCTGAAAGATTCCGTGCATTTGCTGAATGATTCTGGAAGTGGTGTCCACATGCATTTAATACTGAATTGCAATGGCGTGTGGATTACATGATGCTACCAGGCATAGTAGGCATCACCTTCAACGAGTGGAAGCAACCATGGGACAAGGACGACTTTCTCTGGTTATGGGCCTAGCTCTCTATCGAGCAGAAAGGATGTCTCTGCTAGGGTATAATCCAGGGTAAATTCCAGATCGTGCCTTTTGGTTCAGCAAAGTTATACATAGGCTCTTCTGCTATGTATGCTCTTGAATATATTCGAATCAAAGAATTCCATTTTTTGCGGAACAAAGACAATAAGCGACATTTTTGGAAGTGAAAGTCATAGTTTCAAGTGTACAAACCTCAAGTTGTTGCGTATCTCGGTGCTTTCGACGATGCAGGGTTGCTGATCAATTATAAATATGGCCTATACTGAACTCTTCAGTCTTTATGTGGATTGGGAGCAAAACCTTGCAGATTATTTTGCGGAGATTCGACACAATTTGCAAGACAGAAGGAAGTCAATTCGCTATAAGCAATTTTGTACATATTCATTTTGGCAGTTCAAAACTTTCGCGACAAAGACATTGTTTTTCGTTTAGAATCTTTATGTTTAGAGCAATTTCATAATATTTTCAGCTCGCTATTGTAAGGAAACCACCCAATGTAGTGATTCAGATGTAGATAGAAAGTTAACTCAGGAGCTATTTGATGGAACCTTGCTCCCGGTTAAGCTTCAAGAAATCGGCAACCTCCCAGTTGGCCATAATACGAAATCCAAGGAAAACTTGTTGTTGATTAGGCTCAACAGAATTTGGAGTTCGCTCAAAAGCTATATGATGAATTGAATCCTTCGTAAATATTTATTCTTGCCTATGTCATGGTGATGATTACATGTGATGCTGAATCTAGATCTTTGAAGTTTGATGATGTTTTGAAGATTGATTCCAGTTCTTATCAACAATTCAAAGATCAAATCAAATCAACCTCTTTAAAAGAAACAACAAAGACACATATTCTCTAAGATGAAGAAATATCTAAAGGATGACATATATGAAGAAATATCTTTTCGCCTTAACAAAAATATGAAGAACAAGAATGTTTCGCGAATGATCCTCGAAATAAAGATGATATGGTTTCACATTTGAGGCAGGGGATATGTGATGCCACGAAATTGTTAAATATTGAATATGAACATAAATATGGCATGATATATTCAAAAATGACGACATGAGCCGGATAAATATAAATCATGAAGAGGCCTAAGTCATTTTTCAGGAATATATCTCCTTAAGTACTTGCCTTGTAATTAAGTGCAAGACCTTTAAAAGGAAAGTCATTGCCTTGGATAGCCTTTACTAGGTCGTCCACGCGAAACGACAAGATATGGAAAGACATGTTAAACTAGAGTAATTTTAACTCTTAGTTAAATATACCTCTTATGGTATAATTGAACGTATATTCAATCTAATTGTTAACTAGACCCTTTCGCGAGAGCAACGCACCTGTTGTTTTAGAGGTGTGTTTGTTTGTCCCATAGAACGTATGTTGATCTCACATTTCAATCTCGATCATCGAGAGAAGAGTTTATGTATATGTAAGAGGTTGAAGAAGTGAATAGAGTGCTGAGAGTTATTCTCCCATATCTTTGTTCTCTGCATTGTTGAGTGTGAGTGATCCAGAGTCTACTAGCAATCTCTAACGCATTACATGAATTACTCTCTAATCAGACAGACTCTCTAGTGCATTACAATCGTTTGTTGTGTATCCATAAAGCATGCTCTAAAGAACTGTCTTAAAATCATCTTATTCGTTTATCGCAAATACTTTCTTTTCGGCACTCGAATAATGACTATCTTTGGTACAATCTAGCACGATCATTGAATAAAACTGTATGTATACATATGAGATGACAGTCCCTGTCTGAAGAATTTGATCTATGTTCCTGATTGTAATTGACATAAGTTTCTAACGTGCTCTAAAACTATGCGTGTTCTTTAACCATTAATTTGGACTTAAGTTGTTGAGGACATTTGTCTAAAAATGAACAGTTCGCGAACGCAATTAATTAATTATCTGCACAACCACGAATACATCGAACATTTCTCGATTTTCTGTTGAGACCTTAATCAGCCGGAGTGTAGTATTGTTGTACTGCTCTGATAACATCTCATCTGTAGAATGCGTTTCATTCGATTTGATAGAGGCCAAATTGTTGTTCTGAAATTATTAACATTACATTCCCCAAACACAAGTAATACCGGTTACTTTCTAATGTCCGTCAACAACCAGAATAACACTCAAAACCATTTGCCATAATTGTACCAAATACATAACCTTCTAACGTTGTCCTCTGTCGGAACGACACTATTTACTACAAAATCTATATTAACATTGTTGGTATAGTACGACAGTTCCTTCCCTTTGTATTTCGGAAAATAGCTGAACAAGTCGATCGTCGAAAATGTCGGATACTTTGGACACTTTGGATGACTTTAAAGTAGTCGGATCAATAGATCATCGTCAAATAAGTCGAACATGTCGAATACTTCGAAGACTTCGGTCACTTCGGAGATGGAAGAAGTCAGACACTTCGATTGATGAACGAAATACGAAAGGAAGGAACCACTAAGGCAAAGGTGATCAGGCCTTCGATGCTCTTTATAATGATAAGACATCTATAAAGAGCATCGAAGGAATGGATACCCTTTGATGTAGATTAGCCAGAAAGTTGATGAAGTCAACTTTCAAATATTTCGGCTGATTTGTCTCTGTGTAAAAATTGCAGGTTGTCGAACTGCTAGCAGAAACCCGTGCATTTTACCAAGCATTGTTCTGCGCACAAAATGAGAATAATTTTGTAGAATAGCAAAACAGGAAAAAAAATCATGATTATATAGGTATCATATGAGTAGACATAGAAGGAGGTTGCATTGATCATTGATCAAAAATGTACAAGAAGAATCATGAAATAGAAATAGTATCACCAAGGAGACAACTGTGGACTTAATTTCCAACAAAGTTTAGGGAAATTGGCCAAATGACATTTTGGAAGCTATAAATAGATGTACCATCATGGAGAAATAATTGTCAAAGTTTTTTTCTTTGTAGAGAATTCATCTCTTGTATTTCTATGTCCATCTCTTTTATATTTCTCAAGTTATCTTGATTTCTAATGTGTAGAATGTCAATTTTGTGATTGATCTTGCATCCACATGTGTGAAGGATAGTAGGCTACTATTGTTGTATGGATAGGAATAATACCTTACTATATTTAAGTGCTTATGATCAGATCTTAGTAATTTACGCAATTATAGCATCCCAAAATTGGTTATTTCCATCTTGTAGTTAAATCTAGATGTGCATCCAAATTTGTTTAAGATCTTAGAGATCCATTAAGTATGTTTTGGATATGATTTTTACAATATACAAGAAGTTATGATAAATACAAGCAAAACTCTAAAAAAATGTCATAGATTGGATAAAATCAACAATCACCCATATTGTTATGGAGAAAGCCAAAATTTAATAGATCTTAGTAACATTTAAGTGGAAGTACTTATAGAACACCCACTTGGAAGGTTATCCACCACTAGGAAGAGAAAACAGATTGATCTCCACCAAAGTATCGATGAAAAGCTTCATAGCTCCAATCTCTTTGATCTTCATAAGCCTTACTCTGATACCATTGTAAGAAGAAGCACCTCCAAGATCTTTTTGCATTTGCATGCCACTTTACACATGGGATTGTGAGGGCATTTCCAACCTATTAGGAGTGGGTGCATAAAGCCATTTAGGATCACCGGCATGTCGAGTTGAAAGTAATTCAAAGAGTAGATCAACTCTTGGAGGCTGATAAATCAAGGAGCAAATGTCGAAGGAGCTACTTAAAGATTGTTGTTGATTGTCCAAGAAAGATACAACTAGAAATAGCTCACAATGAACTTGAATGCAAAACCAAAGTTCTAGATTCCTAGTGTGAGGACCACACCCCCAATGGATAAATCGCCATGTTAGCAGATTTTTTATCATAAAAAATAGGACTTGAATTGTAATAATTTCAAAAAAATTATGGTAAAAATCGGACTAAAAAGATTGATCGTTGTAAAATTTTCTACATATTGTATTCATAGTTCGGGCATCTAGTCTGTCAAATAATGGCTAAAGTAGAAATTTAAAATTTTGTAAATATTCTTTGGTTGAATTTAGTACTCATAAAAACACTTTCAATGTACTTGTGAAAATTCTATTGAAAAGACCATAGTGTTTTGAATTCACCAGCTGACTAGGGAAATCTCAGTCACAGGTTACAATGGCAATGGCAATATCAGTATCGACCAGGTAGAATGGTTCGACGTCAACAACAATGGAGGCGAGATTCATAGAATTGGGCACAAATATTGTCAAAGTATTAAAGGTAGGTTATTTTGTACCAAAATCGGTCCTTGATGCAATGCATGCATAGCAAAAGTTGGACTATGACCATCAAAAATTCTCACCTGATATTCCTTCGATGACATTGGCTTTTGATATAGAGGTTACAACTTTGCATAGAAATCAGAAGAGTTCTAGTTTTCAAAGCTAATGTTTTTTCATGGTTAAATGCATGCCCGATAACTTTGATGAAAAGATCTCTTTTGAAGATGAACCGATTTATGTAATAAATAATAAATCAAGAGAACCTTGAGGAGTTACTAAGTGTGTCAAAATCAGTTGTTGTTTTTCAAAACATGCGAAGTGCACTGAAGAAGAAGAAGATATTCCAAAAACTTCATGTAATCATAGTGACATCATCAATATTTCGTCGACAAGATAATGACAAATTCACAAAGAAAAAACAAACAAGAATCAAAGGAAAGAAAGGAATGACATTAAATGCCGAGAATGATTTCGAAGAGTATGAAGACGAATATTGTTACATAAGATACAAGACAAATATTGTTACATAAGATACCCTAGTGAAGACAATAAGGGATCCAGGAAAGGCAAGATTCCTAAGTAAAAGATTTTTTCTTGTTAGCTTCCAAAGAGGCCACGTGTAAAAAAGGAAGTAGAATCCTCACACCATAAAATCCCAAGAACCTAGCTAGTGATCTTCATCATGGTATAGCTTGGGATTTGCTTGATTGAGAGCTATTATTAAGATTGTATGAAAAGATTTTTTTTTCATTCATACAAAGCCCCATAATATTCAAAGATCCCAAAGCAAGTAGCTTAAAAGAGGAAGCTAGAATACTTCCACACACTTCACACACTCATTCAATTTCTTTTAGCCAATATATGTCACCACAACAATAAGAAAAAATCCTAAAATATAACACAACTCCACTTGCCAATTCAGTTTATTAACAAAAGCTACGAAGCTTTAAATAATATTGTGTGTATATCAAAAGACTCAAGTTACAAGTTGATATTGATTTCTTGTAGGATATGGAGAAATTGTTGGCTAAGGAAATCATCATGACACCAAAATTATGCATATGCATAGTTTGAGGTTTGAGGTTGGCTCGAATGGAGACTTAATATGAAGACACTAATTTGAAGATGTGTCATTTCCATATTATTCCTCTTGGATCCTGATCTAAGACAAGTTCTAGAAGATTAGCCTACGTAGGCTTTTGAGACTTTTCTTTCTCTAATATACTTTTTCAATAAATTGGTGTTGCCCTTATTATCTATGAGTTGGGCTTACATACACTAGCTAAACTTGTTAGTTTGCTACAACTTATATGTGATGTAAATGCATTTTTGGGCATCTCATAATAAGTACCTTCAAGGATTAGATTCTTGTGTATTTCAATCACAAGCAAAAAAATTTCTTCCTTTAAAATATCAAGAAAACTATCTTTTCCTAAATATATGCACTATCTATGTACTCATAAATAAGGTATTGATGTTTATTATATTCTAAATCAAACTTCATAATAACTCGTTGCTTTTAGAAATATAAAGATTTCAACTGGCACAAAACCAAATGATCATTTTCCAATTTTGGCTGCGACCAATAAACACACATTGGTAGTGAGAAAAAAAAATTAGTAATTTACCACACATTTATTCGTGTTGTAGCTTCTTTTGTTGCATGCAATTTTTAATCATCTTTAATTAGATTAAGTACTACTTTTAAAACATTGAATGAGATTCTTCCAATGACTATCTCCCTATATAAAATGTTCAAACGTTATTTTCTTTTGTACAATTGTGAATTCTAAACAGATGATTAGATACTAGTGGAGAAAAAAACATATTCTTTTAAAAGGACTTTTTTTTTCTTAAGATAGATCAATTTCAAAACTGAAATCATATGTGCATTCACTTGCATGAAAATGGAGGCAACAAAAATATTGTAAATATATCGATTTTCATTTATAAAGACAATTTTTTCTCAATGTCTATACATGCTGATAGACCATAATAATATAAAAAATGCGAAAAAGGAGAGGATCTCTTTTTCGAGCATCAAAAGTTAATGATTTATTATGTGCCTTGTGGCCAAAGGCATTGATAACAACAAAGTATTCTCTTGGGTTCCTTAAAAATAATATTTGTTAGATACCTTCCATTATAGATGGAAGTTATTGATGTGAATGAATGTGATTGTATGAAGAGAAGCATATTGTTGACAATAACGTGTGAACTGACATCAACAATAAAATTTTCATATGCTTTATTTATGCGAAAGTTTGGTGCTCCTCTTCAAGTATCATGGATGACTTAGTACAAATCCACTTTTCTTTTGCATTCTTACGATCTAAGAACTACAAGCAATATATTTCTCAAATATGTAAAGCACATGAAATTTAATAAATTATTAAGTTTGATCTCTGATGATCTTGTTTTGTAAATGACTGAATAAGATTGAACTTATTAACATTCGCAAACTTGATGGTGAGAGACCAAGTCAACAATTTGTGCTTATCCAGTTGCTCTTGGTTTGATGTTAATGTGCAAAAAAATTCTTTTTAATGGTCAATTTTGTGACTAAAAACTTAAGAAAATAATGATTATTCGTCAAATAGAAAGTTTCCATACAACGACATCATGAAAGCATTCAACCGACTCAATTAGAAAAGATATATGTTTTAGGATAAAACCATATGAAAATCACAATAAGAGCCATAAGTCATAAGTCCATGTGCATAGCACTTTCATAGAAATTGCATAAGTCAAGCTTGAATGATATTGATACTATGTAAACAAGTAAATACTAATGTATAATGCTTAATTTATAAGTTCTTTTCTTTCTAGAATCACATTAGGTACACAACCAAACACATGCACAAATTGATGAAATTCAACTCAAATTAATTTTTTATATTAAAAAAACATGGGATCAACCCTAATCTAGAATGGATCCTTCTATGTCAAAGTAATGATCGCAATGCTTGTGAGAAATGCACCAAAATAGCCTATTTAGCTTTCCATTTTTGAGCTTTTCTTCAACCTTACAATTAGATCATTTGAAAAAAGCTAAAGATCAATAACCAAAGCTCTAATACCATCATGTGAAAGTTCCAAACACTTTGAGCAATACCTAGGTGTCAAAATTCAAACAATCCTCGACTATGAAACTTGTTGATGCAAAGTAACTAAGTGATAAACTAACAACTAACTATCCATCAAGCTTTGGCTTCCAAATATAGAAAAAATTCACACACAATTAAAAACTTGATCTTAATGCAAGATAAAAATCACATCCATGATATTAGATACACTTCTTGCATGTATAACAACACACACACACAAAAAGAGAGAGAGAGAGAGAGAGAGAGAGAGAGAGAGAGAGAGAGAGAGAGAGAGAGAGAGAGAGAGAGAGAGAGAGAGAGAGAGAGAGAGAGAGAGAGAGAGAGAGAGAGAGAGAGAGAGAGAGAGAGAGAGAGAGAGAGAGAGAGAGAGAGAGAGAGAGAGAGAGAGAGAGAGAGAGAGAGAGAGAGAGAGAGAGAGAGAGAGAGATTCATCTCAATGGAGTAGAGCCTCTTCCTCCTCTTCAATACATCATCAAATGTGAGAGAGGTGAAAATTGACATATATTAGCTTGATAAACATATAGTTTATTTAACATATTGGAATCCACATGTGTAAGAACATGTTCCCATGTGTGAAGAATAGTTGTAGTTTTGTTAGACCCCAATCATGGGAGTTAAATAGCAAGTTTAGTCAAGATTACTAAGATCTAGGACCTACCTCCACAAATCTAGAAAAGTTGGTCTTGATCTAACTACCATATATGGTATACCTAATGGTTAGGTCAAATAGACATGAGTAGATAAACCTAATGATGACATGGCACCTAGACACATGCCAAAACTTTTCATCCAGCCGAGGAAAGATTTATCATTGTACTTGCAAATATCAATCTAACTTATACAATATCAAGATTTTGGAGCTCTTGCTAATCACAAGTTTTCTCTCCATTTGTAATGTGATTTTTTGATGTGAATGCAATCCAAACTTAGTGAAATTTAATTCTTTGATATTAGGTCATACTGTAGGCTGTACTTCACACATGTGAAATCTTTCTTAAGTGTTTTGATCACAATTTGATTGTTCTTGTTTGATTAGATCAAAATTGCCAATCTAGATCAGTGTTTGAGTGCTAGTTTTGCAATAGATAGATTAAACAAGTATCCAATCACTTTTCAAGATATTTTGTAGATCCATTTAGGGCCCTAAACACTGATTTTTAACATGGAGCCAAGTACAAGAGTTTAATTGATGATCAAAACTCGATCCAAATTTAGCAAGTTTGATACCTAGTTTTGTGAGGGCGAGCCTATACTAAATGATTGCTTCAAATTTTGAGATCTATATTAGATAGTGGGTTGTGGGTGTATTTTTTACATGTGTGGGAGCTGTTGTAGTTGTATTTAGGTTCCATTATTCATAAGATCCTCATAATTTCTGTACACATCATCTTGATGAGAATTTTGATGCAAATCAAGTAGAAAAAATAAAAAACCAGATGCCATTATTCAGAATTGATTTTGAGCCCTAGAATCTGTGAAAAAAAATAGATCCAAAATGTACTTGATGGATCTCTAAGATCTTGTCAAACAAATTTGGATCCACATCTAGATTTAGCTACAAGACATAAATTAATTTACACATGCTAGAATTGCATAAATCACTAAGATCTAATCATAAGCACTTAAATGCAGTAATATACTATCCATGTACATACAACAGTAGCAGCCTATTGTCCTTCACACATGTGGATGCAAGATCAACAACAAAAATGACATTTCACATTAGAAATCAAGATATCTTGAGAAATACACATGAGATGGTGGACATAGAATCAAAAGAGATGAATTCTCCACATAAAATGAGAATACAAAGATACGCTCTCCATGCTAGTACTGTTATTTATAGCTTCTAGAATTTCATTTGGCCAATTTCATTAAACTTGTCCAAAATGATAACTTCTTGGTACTTCATCAAAAGGCCTAGAAATTCTAGTCTAGATGCAATGTATGAAATCTAGCCAATTAGAATGGGTCCAAATCCGACCTCATCCATTTATCTACTAGCAAAAAATATTACAAACACTATTAGGCCTTTGTTGACAAATATAAATCTATCTCTAAGTTGAAATTTCATGTTGGTTTCAAAATTGCCAAAACAGATCAACTAAACTATTTGAGGTTTTCACACTCCCTCTTCAACTAGTTTTAGCATAGATCTAACCACACTACTTTGATCCATCTTAAGAATGATCTCCATCCTAAGTATAGGCCTCCTTTCTATGGTTTTATAGTAAATTTCATAATTGATATAGAGGATAGTGTCCATATTGGATGCTTCACTATTTCTTACATCAATTTTACATATCAAGATGTAACTAGAACATGAAGAACCGAATAAAATGTAAATGCAATAAATCCTCCATGCTTCCAGCTTTGAACTAAATGGAAAATAGCAGAGACCAAACAATAAATGTGAGTAATCAACCATTGCTTGCTTTTCTCCTCCATCTTTGTCCTTCCTCGATATGCCTCCATCTCCATCTTGCCACAAGATATCATCATGTCTTGATGAGTTGATCATGAATGAGTGATATAATGAGCCTCCCTTATCTGCATTTCCATCAATAAAACTAGCCAATAATGCTAGTACAACTCCAACATCAAAATGCAAAACAATGTAATTAGTTTCACCATATCTTGACAATTTTCACACATTCACATGAAATTGCTCAAACATGAGATAGAACAAGTAAAGAAAACTTGAACAACACTTCCTTGCTACTCCCTTGACCTTACTTGAATCTTAAATAACCTGCAAAAATAGATCCAAAGTATCTTTGGCACTTGACTTCTCTTTTATGCTCTTGACTAGTTCCAAATTGCCACCTTTCCTTTTGTGTTGTTGAAACCCTTTGAGATCAAGCTCTTGATCTTTCACTTGAACATCAAAGCCATTGAACAAAACTTTATTCCAAATCCATTAGTTGCATCCATTCCATTAGAAACACCATCCACTCACATAGCCTGATCTACACAAGAAGATTCACCAGAATATGTGAGAAATGCAAAATGAGTAGCTTCCACTTGCTTACCATTGTCATCATAAGTGAGCCTCAAAGGTTGTTGCCTTTGCCTTGATGTCCTCCTTGGCTTTTTATTTGAAGTAGGTGTTGGATTTCTATGCTCTCCATCCCTATCTCTCTGCTAATCTAGATCCATTCACTAGTTGTTGTAAATATTTGAACAGATGCATAGTCTATAGAAATACACATGTTTTCTGACAGTCTGTAAAACTACAAAGGAATCAATGACAGTGCTTTCCTGCTTTTTCGGCCACCTTCAACTACTCAGCTATTCTCGATTTTTCAGCCATAGTCGATAGTTTGGCCATCCTACATCTCAGACCTCCTTGACTTCATTCGATAGTTTTTTCGGCCATCACCGAATAATCAGTCGCAATCTGACTATCGGCGGATCAACAAGTACCTTCGTCACGACTAGACAGAATCTCCAGATATTGTCCGAGGGTGATTGCCGACAACACGTAGTCCTTAATCTTAATTGTAAAGTACAAATTAACTATTCTTTCAATTAATTAGCCATGTATATATATCTAGCAACTTATCAATTGCTCTGTAAGTTGTATCATCTATTCATCAAGCTCCACAAAAACGCTGAGCATCTAGAGTGCAATTGTTTGTTCTTTCTCGCTGTTATCACAGAGTATTGGCTTAGGAAGAACGCAACTCTATCTACATTCATGTGAAGTTTTTAGCACGTGTGAACTTCACCACACACCCTACAGGATCTTACTGAGGTGTTGTGATTGCACAAGATTGTCAAAGAACAGTATGCTTGAAAAATCTAAGGCAAGAGCACAATGGCATACATCTGATGAAAAAATCTAACTCTTCACTATGAGAAATGAATGTCAGAAATAATTCTAAGTGTTCAGTATGGGAAAAAGAGACTGCTCTCAGGTAGAGAGATAAAATCATACATAGAAAACTTGGGTAGAGAGAGAATGAGTCCAAAACACCAAAATCTCAATATTCACAATATGGCAAAACATGCCTAGCTTTCCCTACATGAGAGAGACTCGAATTCTTACAGTGGAGTTGCATGGAAAGTCTGTGAAGAATTGAAAAAGATTATCTATGTTAGATATAGGGGTCTTATGTTTTTTATATCAAGCACCTAGGTGTAGGATGTTGATAGGAATAAATTTGGCATAGATGGCAAATTATGCATTTCCACTTGTAATGCCACTATTGAGCCAAAATAGAGTAAGAGGCTAAACACATGCCAATTAGAGTGTAGACAAGTGTAAAGCTTTTTTTTAATGAATTCCAAGAGGTCCAATAGGATTTAGAGGTGGAACCTTGTGAGGTCCAATAGGAAATTGAGGTGTGCTTGAATATAGTCCAATAGAATTAAGAGGTGCATGGATCAATGATCCAATAGGATCAAGAGGTGACAAAATATGGTCCAATCATAGTTAAGCATAGTGGTAGCTCGTGGATCTACTAGTATTATTGTACTCCTCATTTTGGATCTAATTGATTTGGTGATTTCATGGATTTTGTGAGTTATTGGATTTCTAGCTTTCTCTCTCTACCCGAGAGCTCATGATGCTTTTTCTCTCTCTACCTGAGGAGAGCAACTTGTTTTTACTTAGATTATTTTTTGAATACTTCCCACACGTGTGAGTGAGAGTTGGAAGTGATTGAATGCATGTAGTAGTGTGTTTTTGCCATAGATTCAAAGATAGATTTTGAATCTCAATCTAGTCTTGATCTTGGTGCATCTACACACCTTAGGAGATCACAAGTACATGTAGTGGACAGTCCACACGTGTGAGATTCAACACTTAGCAGACCAGGGAAGATTCGTAGTTTATCTATATCAGTTCCCTTGTTATTTGCATTAGCAATTGACTCAAATTGCGAGACATAGCTATCTGCATCATATCAGAAGTAGTCCCTTAAAAATAATCGTACTTAATTTTTGAGATAGAAGTGAAATGTGCAGCAGGACCCTCCATACCGAAGCTAATTAGGAGTTCAAGTAACTGGGCAATGATTTCATCTAGATTTCTTTGACTTGCACTCTCACTCTATCTTCGTAAAAATTCCTCTCTAAGCTTACAGTATCGTTCTAATTCGGATTCTCTATCTGACATACACTAGAGATGGAGATGGATGTGTCAGATTTCTTATAACTTTCCTAAACTATCCCTGGCAACGACGCCAAAAATTGGTATATGTCGTACTATACCAACAAGATTAATATAGATTTGTGTAGCTAGTGAGAATCGATTCACAAATAGTTGCATTATCAGATATGTTTGGTTCCTCAATCTTATAGCAATCCATAAAGTTAGTTTCAATGTCCTCCTCCGAAAGGATATTCAATGTGAAGAACTGAAAAAGATTATCTATGTTAGATATAGGGGTCTTATGTTTTTTATATCAAGCATCTAGGTGTAGGATGTTGATAGGAAAAAATTTGGCATAGATGGCAAATTATGCATTTCCTCTTGTAATGCCACTATTGAGCCAAAATAGAGTAAGAGGCTAAACTCGTGCCAATTAGAGTGTAGACAAGTGTAATGCTTTTGTTTGATGAATTCTAAGAGGTCCAATAGGATTTAGAGGTGGAACCATGTGAGGTCCAATAGGAATTTGAGGTTTGCTTGAATATAGTCCAATAGAATTAAGAGATGCATGGATCAATGGTCCAATAGGATTAAGAGGTGACAAAGTGTGGTCCAATCATAGTTAAGCATAGTGGTAGATCGTGGATCTACTAGTATCAATGTACTCCTCATTTTGGATCTAATTGATTTGGTGATTGTGTGGATTTTAAGTGTCATTGGATTTTTTGCTTTCTCTCTCTACCCGAGAGCTCATGATGGTTTTTCTCTCTCTACCCAAGGAGAGCAGCTTGTTTTTACTTAGAATAATTTTTGAATACTTCTCACACGTGTGAGTGAGAGTTGGAAGTGATTGAATGCATGTAGTAGTGTGTTTCTGCCATAGAATCAAAGATAGATCTTGAATCTCAATCTAGTCTTGACCTTGGTGCATCTACACACCTTAGGAGATCACAAGTACATGTTGTGGAAAATCCACACATGTGAAATCAACATGGTATCAGAGCCTACCTAAGTTTACCATGCATTTTGATCCATTTAAGTGCAAACTATTCATCAATCTTAAACTAGAAATTGTCAAGGTCCATTTTCCTAGCTATCTTGTTCAATTTTGGATCAAAAGAGATCAAAAGGACATTGATTGGGTATGACCTGGTACTGTACGGAATCAGGTGCTCAGACACGTGTGAGGAACATTTCAGTTTGGAAGTTCTCTCTCATGCTTGATCCATTTATCTTGCTTGATAGCTTGTTTTGAAGCTATTTTTGCTAGTTTCTGAAGCAATCAGTTTCATTCCATTTGGTTGAGCCAATCAGAAGTTATTAGCTTTTGAAGAGGGTTAGGGAGGGCACCTAGACTTGGGTGGACACATTTGGTTTGGTCAAGAGATTGCTTGGTTGATCCAAAATCACAGTTGTATGCTTACCAATCTCATCTATATGTGATCTAGGCACTGTTTTGAGATCTTAGCCATTTTGTTTCATGCAATATCATTGTATTTGAGTCAAATTTGATTTCTTAGTGTACTTCACACGTGCTAAGAGTGTTTGATCCTAACTTTGCCCATAATCCATCATTTGATGTGAAATAGATCTTGTTTTAGAGAGATTTGTGTAGCTAGTGAGAATCGATTCAAAAATAGTTGCAAGATCTTTCATAGGAGGAGATAGTACTCTATTATTGGATCCTATTGAGAGTGTGTAGCAACATTTATTGTTCATCATTTGAGTTCTCTTCACTTCAAATGTCTTCAATGGATTCATCCTTGTTGGAACCAAGTGAAAGATTGTCCACTTCAAACTGTTCAATTTGGAAAATGAGGATGGAGTCCATCTTGATCCTTCAAGACATGATGGACATAGTTCTTGGCCTTGAAGAAGAACCACAAGTTCTTCAAGAGGTTCAAAAATACAAAAAGAGAGCCAGGATGGCTCTCCACTACATTAAGATGAATGTCTCTAATGAGATATTGAGGGAGATAGGTACTTGTACAACAGCCAAAGAAGCTTGGGACTCACTCTTAGGAATCAAATCTTTCAAAGTAGCCAAAAGAGTGATGAGAGTGCATCTAGTTATGTTTTTAGAGTAAAAGATATTCATAGAGAACTTGCTTGTATTGGGGATTCCATCAATCAAAATGAAGTAGTTCAAGTCATTCTCAATGGCTTGAGAAGTGAATTCGATAACCTTGTCCAATCCTGTGCCATTAAGGAGGAGCTACCAAGTTTGGAGGCTCTCCAATTCAGAAGAATCAAGACAAGAGTACAAGATCTTGAGGATGGACAAGCTTTCTCTCACTCATAATGATGGCAAAGCTCTCTTTGCCAAGGATAAGAACAAAGGTAGGGGCAAGAACCAACATCAACAATCCTCAAGCAAGGACAAAGTCAAATCCAAAGACAAAGATGAGGAGGAAGATGATTCCTCTAATGCTTCATCATCCAAGCTCAAGAAGAAGAAGATCAAGTGCTTTTATTAAGCCATTAATTGTGCAAATTATCTTTGCAATAGGCTCCCACATATAGCTCTTGGAGGAAAGTCACCATATGAAATCTTATATTTGAAGTTGCCCATATTCCCTTGGAAACAAGGAAGAAGGAAGATCCTAGTGAATGCAAAGGGATCATGGTTGGATATTTATCCACCAAGAAGGCCTATAGAGTCTTTATACTCTCTACTTCTCAAGTTATTGAAAGTAGAGATGTTGTCTTTCATGAAGATCAACACTCATCTTTTGAAGAGGCCGAGATCAAGAAGTCTATGGATGCATCACCAATTATTGATTTTGAAGACAATCATGATGTGATGGGGTCGAGATTTGAAGAAGACTCTCCTCAAATTTTCTCACCAAGAAGATCCATGAGAGATAGATCCAAGCCTAAGAGGCTCTCATATGTTGACAAAGGCAAACAAGTGGATCTTGATTCCACTAATTATGTTTTTTATGTCTCTCATGAAGAGCCAAAGAATGTACAAGAGGCACTCAATACCAAGGAGTGGTATGATGCCATGAAGCAAGAGTATGATGCATTGATCACCAACAATACTTGGGAGCTTGTGGATTCTCCATCCAACAAGCATGTGATTGGTTGCAAGTGGGTATTCGGATCAAGTTCAATCATGATGGCACCATCAACAAGCATAAAGCAAGATTATGTGCCAAAGGATTTGCTCAAATCCATGGTCTTGATTATGAGGAGACCTTTGCACCCATTGCAAAGATGGTGACAATAAGAATTCTTATTTCTCTTGCTTGTTTTTTCAAGTGGAAGGTGTTCCAATTAGATGTATCCAATGCTTTTATAAATGGTTATCTTGAGGAGGAGATCTATATGGAACAACCTCAAGGATTAATCAAGGATGAGTCCAAAGTGTGCTTGCTCTTCAAAAGTCTTTATGGACTCAAGCAAGCACCAAGATCATGGTATTCAAGACTTAATTCTTTTCTTATCTCACTAAGATTTACTCTTAGTGACTATGATCCTTCCATGTATCTAAAGTTTGTTGATAGCAATATTGTAATTCTTCTAATTTATGTTGATGACATTATTCTTTGTGGAAGTTGTATCAAGCTAGTTGATGAAACTAAGCTAGCACTTGGATGTGAGTTTAAAATGCAAGATCTAGGAGAGATACATTACATCCTAGGCCTAGAAATTGATTTTTATGAAAATCATTTTTATATGCCAATCTAGATATGCTCACTCTATGTTGAAATATTTCCATATGGAAAATTCTAAGAGCATAGATACTCCAATGGAGCAAATTGTAAAAGATCCTAATAAAGGTGATGAAAGATCCTTTGAGGACATCACACTTTTTAGAAGTCTTGTAGGCTCCTTGATTTGGCTTACCATTACTAGGCCCGATCTAAGTTTTTGTGTGCACAAATTGAGTCAATTTATTCAAGATCCTAAGATCCATCATTGGAAGATGGCCAAAAGGATTCTAAGATATGTATCTTGATCTTGTGATTATGGTCTAAAGATCTATCCATTGTTGGCCACTCGGATTCGGACTTTGCAAGTGACAAAATGGATCGAAAGTCTATTAGTGCATACACTATCTTTCTTGGAGGCAATCTAATATCTTGGCTTTCCAAAAAGCAAGATACTATATCTCTCTCTTCATGTGAGGCCGAGTACAAAGCACTTACTACAACTACCAAAGAGGTGCTTTGGATCAAGAGGTTATTAATGGAGCTAAAGTGCATCAAGGAAGATGATCTACCAATGATCAAGTGTGATAACATCTCGGCCCAAGCTCTTGCCAATAGGCCCATATTTCATGCAAGAAGCAAGCACATAGAAGTGGCACACCATTTTGTGAGAGAAAAGCTTATTGGAGGAGAAATCTATTTGGAGCATGTCAACTCGTCCTCTTGTATTGCCGATCTACTCACCAAGCCTTTGAGCAAAAGTGCTTTCATCAAGCATAGATCTAATCTTGGAGTTATATCAAGATCAATGCTTAAATCTTCATAGATACTTTTTTAGGAGGAGTGTGAAGAACTGAAAAAAATTATCTATGTTAGATATAGGGGAGGTATGTTTTTTATATCAAGCATCTAGGTGTAGGATGCTGATAGAAACAAATTTGGCATGGATGGCAAATTATGCATTTCCACTTTTTAATGCCACTATTGAGCCAAATAGAGTAAGAGGCTAAAATCGTGCCAATTAGAGTGTAGACAAGTGTATTACTTTTGTTTCATGAATTCTAAGAGGTCCAATAGCATTTAAAGGTGGAACCATGTGAGGTCCAATAGGAATTTGAGGTTTGCTTGAATATAGTCCAATAGAATTAACAGGTGCATGGATCAATGGTCCAATAGGATTAAGAGGTGACAAAGTGTGATCCAATCATAGTTAAGCATAGTGGTAGCTTGTGGATCTACTAGTATCATTGTACTCCTCATTTTGGATCTAATTGATTTGGTGATTGTGTGGATTTTGACTGTCATTGGATTTCTAGCTTTCTCTCTCTACCCGAGAGCTCATGATGGTTTTTCTCTCTCTATCCAAGGAGAGCAGCTTGTTTTTACTTAGAATAATTTTTGAATACTTCCCACACGTGTGAGTGAGAGTTGGAAGTGATTCAATGCATGTAGTAGTGTGTTTTTGCCATAGAATCAAAGATAGATCTTGAATCTCAATCTAGTCTTGATCTTGGTGCATCGACACACCTTAGGAGATCACAAGTACATGTTGTGGACAATCCACACGTGTGAAATCAACAAATTCCACTTAACTAAACTAATTCACCTACCAGAGATCCACATGTGTAACTGCATGCATGTATGGTGCATGTACTGCATGTCAACTCATAAAATTGCCTAGACATGTGTAGATCATAGAAACTACTTTGCATGTTATTACAATTGAATCTATCTAACTCAAATATGAGCTACACTAGAAGGATATGTGCTCAATTCACACTCCTTATATGTACAACATGAAATCTAGTGGAAATTATCATGGACATGACCCCAAACTTGAGATAGGAAGATAATATTTTAATAATCTTCACACTTCTCCTTAAAATTTATGTTCCTATCAACATAGGTTTCGAAATTAGGCCAAGGTTTGACCTCATTTTCATAAAGACATTCTTGAGTAGAGGCTTGGTGAGAAGATCTGCAACACAATCTGAAAATGAAACATGCTCCAATGAGATCTCTCCTCCAATGACTTCTTCTCTGACAAAATGATGAGCCACTTCAATATGCTTGCTCCTTGTATGAAATACTGGATTATTTGCAAGAGCCTGAGCAGAAATGTTATCATTCTTGATAATTGGTAAATCTTCATCTGCATAACACTTAAGCTCCAAAAGTAGCCTTTTGATCCATAAAACCTCCTTTGTTGTGGTTGTAAGAGATTTGTATTCAGCTTCACAAGATGATAAGGAAATAGTTGCATGTTTCTTTGACAGCCAAGAAACCAAATTTCCTCCAAGAAATATAGTGTAAGCACTTGTGGATTTCCTATCCAACCTGTCTCCTACAAAATTTGAATCTGAAAAATCAAAGTCAGATCTTCTCCTTCATAGTATAGTCCATAATACAAGGTAAAAGATATATACCTCAAGTCTCTTTTAGCCAACTTCCAATGATATAGCTTTGGATCCTGCATGTGTTGACTCAGCTTATAAACACAAAAGCTTAGATCAGGCCTAGTCATTGTTAACCAAATAAGTGAGCCAATAAGACTCCTATAAAGAGTGATGTCCTCAAAGGATTTTTCATCATCTTTAATAGGAACTTTTATAGTGTGCTCCATAGGTGTATCTATGCCTTTACAGTTCTCCATATGAAATTTCCTGAGCATGGAAAGTGCATATCTACTTTGGCTCATAAATGCATGACCTTTCCAAAAATCTATTTCAAGGCCTAGAATATAGTGAAGAACTCCTAATTCCTGCATTTTAAACTCAGTACCAAGTGCATGCTTAGTTTCTTCAACTAACTTCTCACTCTACATAGATGAGAAGAATAATTACAAAGTTATCTACAAACTTATAATACAGAGAAGGGTCATATTGACTTAGACAAAATCCAAGTGATATGAGATAAGAATTGAGCCTTGCATACCAAGACCTTGGTGCCTGTTTCAGTCCATACAGACTTTTGAACAAAAGACAAACTTTTGATTCATCACCTTCCTTCACAAAACCTAGAGGGTGCTCCATATAAATCTCCTCCTCAAGGTAACCATTGAGAAATGCATTAGAAACATCAAACTGGAACATACTCCATTTGTGAAAACATGCAAGAGAGATGAGTATTCGAATTGTTACCATCTTTGCAACTGGTGCAAAGGTATCTTCATAATCAAGACCTTTAATCTGAGAGTAGCCTTTAGCACAAAGTCTTGCTTTATACTTATTGATAGATCCATCATGATTATACTTGATTCTGAATACCCACTTACATCCGATCACATGCATGTTGTTTGGTGGCTCCACAAGCTCCCATGTGTTGTTTGACATCAAGGCTTCAAATTCTTGGGTCATTGCTTCAACCCACTTCTTGGATTGAAAAGCTTCCTGGACATTCTTAGGCTCTTCATATGATATACAAAGTGATAGGAAGTTTCACCTTCCACTTGCCTTCCTTCTTCATCATATGTGAGCCTCCTTGGCTTAGATCTTGCTCGTGTAGATCTTCTTGGTGTGATAGCTTGAATCTGCTCCTCCTCAAGCCTCAGCCTCACCTCTTCTTGAATAGCATCAAGGTTGATGATTGATCTTGCATGAGTCTCTTTGATCTGAACATCATCCAAGTTAAATTTCTGATCTTCATGGAAGACCACATCTCTAATAAAAACATTTTTGTCAGTAGAGGGCAAATAGATCTTGTATGTTTTTTTAGTAGATGCATAACCTACAAAAATTCCTTTCACTGCACTAGGATCTTTCTTCTTCCTAGTTTCTATAGGTACATGCACAAAGCATACACAGCCAAAAATACTAAGATGATCTACCTTAGGCTTTTTCTTACACAACATCTCAAATGGTGTCTTTCCTCCTATTGCAAGATTTGTAAGCCTATTACAAAGATAGTTTGCACATGCAACTACCTCTCCCCAAAAATTTTTAGGTAGAGAAGCTTCCAGCCTAATGGCTTTTGCACATTCACACAAAGTTCTATTTTTTCTCTCATCAACTCCATTTTGTTGAGGAGTATATGAACAAGAAAACTCTCTTTGAATACCCTCTCTCTCACAAAAGTCTTTAAACTTATTGGAAGTGTATTCCCCTCCACTATCACTTCTTAAAGCTTTTATCTTGAAAGGAAACTGCTTCTCTACATAAGCTTTAAAAGTAAGAAAAACATCATAAACCATGGCTTTTGAAGACAACATATAGATCCAAGAATGTCTTGTATAATCATCTACAAAAGAGACAAAGCAGTTGGCTCCTCCTTTGCTCTTAGTTGATGAGATTCTTAGTCAATTTAGATATATACAGTACATCATGTAAGCAAAAAGATTTTGGTGATGATGCATGTAATGGAATACTTCCAAGTTCCTTCAATTATACACTCTACATCATTAGCAGTATAGATTGACCTTTTTGCACCTAAATATGACATGAGATTAGTGAAAGAGTTCCTAGAACTAGACATGTGAGAACTAGCCCCACTATCTATCCACCAAACTTCTTCATTCTTAAAAGGGAAAGATGAAAAAGTAGACATCATTAATGAATCCTCGCTTTCACTCTCTATACCCTCACACTCATCCTCATTGGTAAGGTTAGCTTGTTTAGATTGGTTCTTCTTCTTGAAACAGTTTGATGCATAATGTCCTTTCTTTCCATAGAAAAAACACTTGATCTTTGACAGCTTCTTCTTGCCACTAGATGTTGCACCTTGTGAGGACTGATCCTCACCACCTTCTTTGGCTTTGTCCTTCTTGAAGTGTTGTTGTCCTTTTCCCTTGCCTCTTGACTTGTCTCTGATGAAGAGTGATTTGTCATCTCCACCATCTTTCAATGAAAGTCTGTTGATCCTCAGCATCTTGTTCTCTTGCTTGCTTTCTTCAGCAATGAGAACACCTTGCAGTGTCTCCAAGGATGGAAGATCCTCTCTGACAGCATAAGTCTGCACAATATTGTCATACTCATCTCTAAGTCCATTTAGGACTACTTGAACAAGTTCAGTGTCCTTAAGAGCATCACTGATACTAGCTAACTCTTGATGAAGATCCTTAACTCTCATGACATACGATGAAGCACTCTCATCTACTCTCTAATAACTTAGAAATATTTGGTTTCTAAGTGTAAGCAATCTAGAAGTATTTTTAATTTTATAGATTGTTTTTAGAGTATTCCAAGCTTCCTTGGCAGTGGTGCATGTACTGATCTCTCTTAACACTTCATTGGTAACATTCATTTTTCTAAAATGAAGGGCAATTCTAGTTCTTTTGTGGAATGTCGTAGCTTCATTAGGTGCAGCAGGTTCTTCTTCGGCTACACTCACAATATCCATTACATCCTGTAGAATCAACAATGATTCCATTCTGATCTTCCACATTGCATAATTGGAAGATGTTAATCTCTCACTGTGCTCTAAGAAATGTGAACCAGATGAAGACATCTTCTTGGTGAGAAATTCTAGTAATGATAAAAAAAATAGAGTTGAAAGGATGTTGCTTGCTATCTCAATCTAGGATCTAACACAAATGTTGATCCACCCTATGAAATCTAGCAATAGATGTGAGAACAAATTCTCAATACTGAAAGTCGATCGATCTTGAATTTGGATCTTGCTTCAGTCACAAAAGAAGAAGCACATGCAAGCAAGAAGTCTATCTCTCCCATGAGTTTCAATGTACTGAAAAACTCTCTAGGAACTTACTTTCAACTCAAACACAGTAATATGTGTGAAATGAAAAGTCTAAAACCTCAGAACACTCACTTCTATCCAATCCTACTTGATTGACAATGAAAATTGATGAAATTGGTGAAAAAGACATATGTGTGCTCACTTTGGCATATCCCACGAGTTGAGTACCCTCTCAAACTCTCTGATTGCCTAGAACTCCTCTAAAAAAAAAAAAAAATCAAATTGATTTAGAAACAAGAGCAACACATTCTACTCTCCAATACCTATCCAACAAGCTATAGAACATCAAATTTGGATCATTCCTTGAGAAGTATCACTCATTAATGAGGGCTGATTTCACACGTGTGAGTTCTCTGTCCATATAGAGCTCCACTGGATCATATCAGCCTTGATTTGATCCACTTATGATCCATAGATTGCTTGTTTCTCAGCGAGTTTGAATACTTCTCCAATATCTGAGTTCTTGCCAGCAAAAACACTGATGATCTGATGTATACACCCTCACCTCTTCAAAGCATGAAGTTCTGATGCCATGTGAAGTTTTTAGCACGTGTGAACTTCACCACACATCCTACAGGATCTTATTGAGGTGTTGTGATTGCACAAGATTGATCAAAGAACAGTATGCTTGAAAAATCTAAGGCAAGAGCACAATGGCATACATTTGATGAAAAAATCTAACTCTTCACTAAAATGAATGTCAGAAATAGTTCTAAGTGTTCAGTATGGAAAAAAGAGACTGCTCTTGGGTAGAGAGAGAAAATCATACATAGAAAACTCGAGTAGAGAGAGAATGAGTCCAAAACACCAAAATCTTAATATTCACAGTATGGCAAAACATGCCCAACTTTCGCTACAAGAGAGAGACTCGAATTCCTACAGTGGAGTTTCATGGAAAGTCCACTTAACTAAACTAGTTCACCTATCAGAGATCCACATGTGTAACTGCATGCATGTATGGTGCATGTATTGCATTTCAACTCATAAAATTGCCTAGACATGTGTAGATCACAGAAACGACTTTGCATGTTATTACAATTGAACCTATCTAGCTCAAATCCGAGCTACACTAGAAGGATATGTGCTCAATTCACACTCCTTATATGTACAACATGAAATCTAATGGAAATTATCATGGACATGACCCCAAACTCGAGATAGGAAGATAATATTTTAATAATCTTCACAATTTAGACTGTATTTTCTACACGACTAAATAAACAAATGTTCCAAAAATCTAGGTTGTGTATGTTGAATGCTTACTTCATTTATGTTCAAATCGATTCATGCTAGCAGATAAACTTATTTGTAGATTAAACTATTCATGTGACTGATAGCATACGTCGAATATTTGTTCTAATCACCCCATCTAAAATGCTTCCGCAAAGCTAAATCTAAAACCCAGATAATTCATGCATGGCTATGGAATCAATTGAATTGATCTGGTGACTTCGAAGTCGTGATTAAGTAGGGACTTCAATCTGTCGAAGTCGGTCCTAATCCGATAGATGTAGTTGCATGCATCCAGGATTCCATTTGCTTCGCTCTGTCGCAATGCTTCGCAAACCCCAAATCCCAACATGGTATAAAGTTGCATTACTGCTCTCTATTATCTAATACCAACATGGTATCAGAGCAATAATTACTACTCTCTGATTTTTGGAGGTGGAACTAGAGCTGATATTATCAGAATGATTGTTCTGATATAGTGTAGACATTTGGTATAATTATTTTTAGTCATATAATCTACTATCTGCATACACTCATCCTGAATTTCTAGATGGATTCGCAATCATAGTCTGCTCTAATGGTAGACAAACTCGATGGTTTGAACTATTACTTATGGAAATTCAAGATGAGGGTTGTATTTATGGCCAAAGAGCTTTGGAAAATAGTTGCTAGAACCGCACTATTTCTCAGTGTCAATGAGCAAGCCATTTTCAAGTGGAAGCTCAGGGATGGCAAGGCTTTCGAAAACCTTGATCACCCTTAATATCTCCGACACACAGATTGGCCACATCAGACAAGCTCGATCTTCAAAAGAAGCTTGGGATATACTAAATACGTTATACGAAATGAGGGATGTCACTTCCAAGTTGCATCTGAGAAAAAGTTCCTCTCACTCAGAATGACAGAAGGTGATTCTATTCAAAATCACATTAATCAATATAAGACTCTATTGCTCTGTTGAAGTAGATGGCAGCAATAGGTTCAGTGATCAAAGACTCTGACGTTGTAATAATCTTATTGTCCAGCCTGCCATTCTCATATGAAAACTGGGTGATGACGCCTTTCACAAACTCAAAAATTACATTATCTAGAGTCATAGTCATGCTGATGTAGGAGGGGACAACAAGAAATGGAGCATTACTCGTCCTCCATCAACAACTCGCAAGCATTACTCATCAAGAAGAACATAAGAAAGCAACGGAAGAAGAAAACTGACTGACAACTCAACAACAATTAGAAGCTGTCACAGAAGACCCAGAATCAGCAACTTTCTCAGAACAAGAAAAGACTCTTTTGCAGATACTACAAAAGGACAAACCATGAAATCCAGGATTATCGAATCTTGAAGTTCAACAACAACAAGAAGAAGCAGCTACATCAGCAAGCCCATGCAGCCAACACAGAGCAGAAGATCAAAGAAGACAACAATGAAAAGAAAGTCCTCATGGTGAACTGTCATCACGTCGAACAATCGGAGGAATGGTTTACCGATTCTGGAGCAATGCAACATATGACACCATCAAGAGTGGTTCATCGATTATTTGGCCTACAACACCAACAAATTCGTTCACCTTGGAGATAGCAACTCACATAGAATTGAAGGTGAAGGTACTATTAGAATGAATTTTTAGAATGGACTGTCGAAGTTGATACCAAATGTTTTGTATGTCCCAAAACTGATAGCCATTAGAGGAAATATGGGCCCAAAGAGGGCCCTCTTTGGGCCCTGTAAGAAATGACATGTAGGAGAGAAAAAAATAACTATAAAGTAATTATAATATCATTTTCTAACTTCTTTACGCATCTGTTTGCACTACTTTCCATGTAAATGAATGCACCTTAGTTTGGTCACATCAAACTTCACTAGTGCTTAACCATAGTTAAAATATTATTTTCAAAATGCTAAAATATTTCCTCCTATTAGTTGGGAACACTCAAATTTTGAATTAGGAGTGACATTTCTGAAACAAAGCCTATGCCATCTCTATCTCCAGGGTCAAAAACAAGTGTTTAGCACCATCTCTATCTCCAGTAGAGTCGTTAGTGCCATCTCATTGTGTTGTTTGTTACTATACTATTGTACTGATGACAAACCTTTATCATCTGCATGTGGATCTATCACTAGACTATACTCTGACAAAATTTCCAGATTTCACATGTGTGGGGAATGTCCACAAGTAAGATGGATCAAACAAAGTGGATTGAGACACTTTGGCTAGTTTGAATCCTACTTTTGGCACGTGTGAAATGCTTCAAAAGAAAACACAATTGACTCTCACAAGGCTCAAAAGGTGTTCATTACTTCAACCTCAGTCTTGATCTTCAGTTTCTTGTGTAGGATATGCTCAAAAGAATGGATTCAGAACAAAGCAAGATTGAATCAAATCAAAATGTTGTCACTCGGATTTTGGACCTATCCCTATCCTCTTTAAGAGCTTATAACCCTTGCTAGACACATCAAATTGATTTGGTTTCAATTTCTATGGAAAGTACAGATCATAAGCTTTTCATCAAACTATAAGACTGCTATCTTTGGATCTATAAGCAAGGAGAACAAAGGGACTAAAAATCTTTGATTTTCACACGTGCGGAATTCTAGAATTCCGTATGACCACATTTCAGGTCTAAAAATTCAGTTCCAATCCGATTTGATCCAAATACACTTCAGAGAAAGGTGAGAAAAAATACAAAACTGCTTTTGCTTGATTTAGCTCTCAATTTCTTCTACAATTAGAGATGTTAGCATGCAAAGCTTAATTTGTCTCTGATACCATGACTAGCACAGTAACCTGATTCTAGATTGATTAGCAAGATCTAGTTCAGAAGAAATGGCCTAACCACAATCTAGCATGCTAAGCAACTGAATATGATAGCAATGAATCAATAATTAGCAAAAGTACAAGATATTAGTGTATAAGCATTAGCTTCAACACGAGTTAGAGAGAGAAAGATAGAGAGATAACAGCAAAATAGTTTAGATCCAAAATGGCATGAGATAGCTACAAAACTTTGGTTCTTCATCATTGATTGTGAGGAGAGCTACACATATTTATGGAGTTTGAGTTAGCTTGAGGTAGAACCACATCCATTCATTACAAAATGACATCTAAAGTGACATCTAGAGTCTATGTGACATTTGTCACTTGCCATGCATGAAATTCTACCAACTTTTTATAAATGTACTAGTTCTAACTAACAAAGTACAAATCATCATGCACACTTTGTGCATGCCTTGCATGTCACTATGGATCACTTACAATTAATGCATGTGAATTGCCACGAGTTTCTACAAGCATGACTTTGCTAATTCTATGTCTACAAACTATATGCAAGTTGTATTCTTCAATCTAGATATTACATAACCATGTAGCTCGAGTTCTATGTAGGCCAAACTTGGCATTTTGCATTTATGAGCTACATACTTGCATGGTACAACATTTGTAGCAAGCCAAGAAATCAATATGGATTGTTTTTTCAATTTTAACACTCCTAAAAATAATCTATATTGATTTGAACATGGATCTTGGTATAACTCCAAGATTGGCCCTATGCTTGATGAAGGAACTTTTGCTCAAAGGTTTGGTGAGCATATCAGCAATACAAGATGATGTGTTGATGTGCTCCAAATTAATTTCCCCTCCAATGAGCTTCTCTCTCACGAAGTGATGTGCAACTTCGATATGCTTGTTCCTTGCATGGAATATCGGGTTGTTGGCAAGGGCTTGGGCTGAAATGTTGTCACACATGATCATAGGTAGATCCTCTTCCAAGATTATCTTTAGTTCCACTAGTAACCTCTTGATCCAAAGCACTTCCTTTGTTGTTGTATGTCAGGTCTAGTTATTGTGAGCCAAATTAAGGAGCCTATAAGACTTCTAAAAAGTGTGATGTCCACGAAGGATCTTTCACCACCTTTGTTAGAGTCCTTTATATTTTGCTCCATAGGTGTTTCTATACTCTTACATTTCAACATATTGAACTTCTTTAACATTGAAAGAGCATACTTGGATTGACATACAAAAGCTTTATCTTTAAGAAAGTCAATCTCTAATCCTAGAATATAGTGAATTTTTCCAAGATCTTGCATCTTGAACTCTTTTCCAAGTGCAATCTTGGTTTCCTCAACTAACTTGATACTACTTCCTGTCAAAATGATATCATCAACATAAATAAGAAGAATGACAATATCTTTATCAAAAAACTTGACATATAAGGAAGGATCATAGTTGCTAAGATTAAATCCTAGTGACTCAAGAAAAGAATACCATGACCTTGGAGTTTGCTTCAATCCATATAAACTTTTGAAGAGCAAGCAAACTTTTTCTTTGTCATGGATGAACCCAATAGGCTGATCCATATAAATCTCTTCTTCTAGATACCCATTTAGAAATGCATTAGAGACATCTAGTTGAAGAACTTGCCAATTGAAAAACAAGCCAGAGAAATTATGATTCTAATTGATACCATGTTTGCAGCTGGAGCAAAGGTCTCCTCATAATCAAGTCCATAAACTTGCGCAAAACCTTTAGCACAAAGCCTAGCCTTGTATTTGTTGATTGTGCCATCTTGATTATACTTGACTCGAAAAACCCACTTGCAACCAATGGTGTGCTTGTTGGATGGAAGATTCACAAGCTCCCATGTCTTATTGGCCATCAAAGCATCATATTCCTCCTTCCTGGCAAGGTACCATTCCATCGAGTTGAGTGCATCATATACATCCTTCGGCTCCTCATGAGAAATAAAATAAGCACAATTAGTGGAGTTGATTTCCACTTGCTTGCCTCTATCTTCATAGGTAAGCCTTCTAGGCTCGGATCTTTCTCTTTGAGATCTCCTTGGTGAAAATATTTGAGGTGACTCCTCCTCAATTCTCGGCCCCATCTCTCCATGATAGTCTTCAAGGGTGATGATTGGAGTATCTTTGTGAGAATCTTTGAACTCGGCCTCCTCAAGAATGTATTTTTGATCTTCATGGAATATAACATATCTACTCTCAATTATAGTTGAGGTAGAGAGAACATAGATTCTGTAAGCTTTCTTGTTGGATGCATATCCAACCATGATCCCTTTAATAGAATTAGGATCATCTCTTTTCCTCGTTTCCAAGGGCACATGGACAAAGCAAGTACAACCAAAAACTCTAAGGTGATCTACCTTAGGTTTCTTCTTAAACAAAACTTCAAAAGGTGATTTTTCAGCAAGTGCATTGTGAGGTAATCTATTGCACAAATAGTTTTCACAATTCATAGCTTCACCCCAATATTCAATAGGCAAAGAAGCTGCCACTCGCATTGCTTTAGCACATTCACATAAACTACTCCATTTTGAGATGGAGAATAAGCACAAGAAAACTCTCTCTTTATTCCTTCACCTTCACAGTATTCATGAAACTTGTTGGAGATGTATTCACCTCCTCCATCACATCTTAAAGCTTTAACTTTGAAAAAAAATTGTTTCTCAACATAAGCTTTGAAGATTAGGAAGTGATCAAAAACCATAGCCTTTGAAGAAAGTAGATACATCCAAGTATATCTAGTAAAGTCATCAATAAAGGTGACAAAACATGTTGCACCACCAATACTTTTAGAAGAGAAAAAATGTACATCTAAGTGTATAAGCTCCAAAGGATGAGTAGTCTTTATAAAAGACTACTGATATGGCTTTATGTGTGACTTTGCAATGGCACAAGCTTCACAAGGCTTGAAATCTTTAGAAAGAGATTTTGGAAGACCAATAGCCTTCACCTTCTTAACCATAAAAGACATAGATTTAAAGTTAGGATGACCCAACCTTCTATGCCACAGCTCCTCCTTAGATAACAAAGCAACTTCACAAATGTTTGCATTCTCATAAGAATTCAACTTAAAAATTCCACCACATCTAGATCCATCAGCAAGGATCTCTTCATTTTTCTTGATAAAACAAGTATTGGAGTTGAACTTTACATCACAACCATTATCACGCAACTTTTCCACACTAATTAAGTTCTCTGTGAGTTTTGGAATGAAAAGAACATTAGAAAGTGCAAGAACTTTTGAAGAAGCAAGTTTCAATGGAATGTTGCCAATTCCTTCTATTGGGCACTCATGATCATTAGCAGTATAATGAAAAAATCTCATTGGAAAACAAGCGCGACATTTCATAAAAGTACACAACATGGCGGGACTAGCACAAAAAACAACTATATACTGCAACTTTTCCAATGGTTTTACAAAAGAATCCAAATTCATCATAATACAAAATCGACGGATTATAAAAAAATTTAAAAAACATGCAAATTTATACAAGCCAGTAGGCTATAGACACACAATAAAATTTTGTACATCAAATAAAAATATTTACAAAGTACAATTCAGCAGTATCTACTCTGCTTCCAATACTTTCTCCAATGAAAGTTGCAACTTAGAATCATGCAACAATTTTCTTATTTCGTATGGATCCAACAACTCATCATTTTTACAATCAGGTTGTGTCCATAGTGTAATCTTGGGATGCAATTTTCTATATTGATAAAAAGACATGATGATTGGCATGTATTTGTTGATAATGAATCTCAATGTTCTTCCATAAGTTGGATTGTTTTGTCAATATCTCTATATTTGATTTCGAGCTCATGTCTTTTACATACCTGCATAAAACTAATACAAAGTTAGTTACAATTAGTACAGAGATTGTATTAGAAAGTTTTGATTGAAACTATTCATAAAATATCATTTTTTACAGTTACTTACGAGTTTATCATTGAAAATGAATCTAAAGTCTAAAAGTACATCATCTTGTAGGAGCAATAGTTCTCCCTGATGTAGTTTAGACTCCAATCTTCTTCCACCCCAACACACGTCAAAACGACATCATTGTATATAATTTCAATATTTTTTCGTTTTGAATGTCCACTGGCTTCCAAGTCTTGATCGAGTGGCACCCATTTACCTTTATTTTTTTTCCATCTTTAATAATGGAAGCATAAGCTCAACGTTTGTTTTTCAATTTGATAATGGAAGCACATGGAAGACATTTTAATTCTGCATTTTATTTCTCCATCTGATCTTTTGTCCCAGCCTTCATCCATAACTTCAGATAATAAACTATCTGATAAATTTTTGCATACAAACATCGTTGGGGTTTTGTGTACATTGACACTTGAAAAGAAATCCACAAATATATTCAAGGAAATAAACCAACTCAATCTGATTGTTTTTTATCTCGTGCTCATTTTTAATGAGTTTTTTACATCATATATCTTGTAACGAAATGATTCTAAAACTGTAGCATCTGGTGCAATCCATTCATCACTTTCAAAACTAGATAATGGAATTGGTACTATTTGTCCAAAATTTCCTTTTGTATCAAGAATGTACATTGATTCATAAAAAAAGATTTCACTATCAGCTAGATCTTTTGTAGTTCTACCTCAATATTGTAGATGTCCAATATCAGTGTGAATAATATCTAACACACATGCTAAAGATCCACTCGACTTTCATTCATTTATGCTGGATGGATATAAATCTGCAAGAGAAAAATGATCAAATTGGCAAGTTTACTATTAGATATTTATAAATGACAAAAATCTAAGAATCAAAAATATCAATACTCATAGTTGTTTTTTTTGTGATCCTGACGGTTGAATCCTTGCACATTTATCTCTGAATGCATATATACATGTTGGACTAGAATTTCATAAATAGATTTTTCTCCTGATGATGTTCGGAAATCCAAAATTCTGGCCTTTCAATAAGATTGAAATGATAGTTTTGACCTTTTTCTTTTTCAAAATGCTCCTCTTGATGATAGATTCATCAAAACCCAAGAGTTTTTTGAATATTTTCTTGGCACCTATAATCCACTATCATCTGTCTCGTTGAATAGAAGCACAGAGTCGATTGAGGAGCACGGCTTCCTTGATGGCGCCATTCATAATGTGGATGCAAAAATCTGAAACAATGAACTATGAATCTGAAAATCTGCGTAGACAAAAAGCCATGAATATGAAAAAATGTGTTGGCATAAATTTGAAACACTGATCTATTTGGCGCCACGAATTAACTCTGGTTAACCCTGTTAACCATGATTTGACAATGCATATACATTAATGGTACATCGATTTTCTCATCTCAACCATCTGTCATATTCATTTTCAATATTTTTGGGTCTCTTTGGGCAGTGATGAGCTGGAAGGGCAGGCCTCATCAACCATGCTGTCCGACGAAACAGCAATATATTTTAAAAGTTTTTATTTTATTTATATTTGAAAAATTCTACGTTACGTAGAACCCCGATTTCAAGGTTTCAATTTGTCCACATGGCAACGAGAATAAGAAAAAAAAATAAAAAGTAAAACATCTTTTTCAAAGAATCTCTTCGGGCTCTAAGTTTCTCTAATGAATTCTATTGTCGGTCAATCAAATTACAGCCTTAGGACAATGTGTAGAGTTTTAGACAGATTCTTGTCAAATTTTTGATAAGAGCAGGAGAGTTTTTGCATTGGGAAAGAGGCAATGTTACCTCTATAGGCTTAGTCATTGTAACTTTGTAGCTGATCATGGTTTGACATGCAAAACCAATGTATAACTAAAGGATTATGTGACAATAGAACTCCTCATGAAGTTTGGACATATTCAAATCTTCACTGAAACATTTTAGAGTATTCGTACTGCCTATGCTCATGTCCCAAAGGACAACAGAAAGAAATTAGATGAGCATTCATTAAAGACAATTTTTGTTGGCTATTGCACTACTTTTGATGGAATGTATAGATTGTATAACATAGAAACTTGTAAAGTTTTTACTAACAGGGACGTAACTGTTGGAAATTAAGCTCCCAGTTTTCTCCTTAGAATTACAGATCTATGTTTTGCTACCTACATTTTTGGTCATGTTTTTGGACACTAACGCAGACCTGCAAAACTATTCTATTTCTGCGTGCAAACTTTCACCTGGTAAAATACATGGGATTCTGCACACAGTCCATAATTCGGATCAAAAGATAACCAATCCTGATTTATATCAACATTCAAATAACAAGAATATGAAGAACATTGAAGGCTTGGCCATGTTTAATGTCTTCAACATCATTTGAATTTTTTTTTTGGTTCAAATGCGGTCCAAAATGAGGTCAGAAACCAAACCACTAAGAACCACAAAGGCTCAAGTTGCGACTTCTATGGCAAAGCCGCTAAGAGCCGCAAAGGCTTCAGCTGCGGCTTCTACGGCACCCCGGCTAAGAACCACAAAGGCTTATTTTGCGGCTTCTACGTGCTAAGGCAAATAACGCCAAGGCACCACATGAGTCAACCTTACAAGAATAAGCAGAGACCAAAACTGCAAGCCACCTTAGGGAACCGCCTAGGCAATGTTTGTGAGCAACCGCATTGCAATCAACCGCATGCGTCAACTGTACGAGAGTAAGCAAAGACCAAAACCGCAAGGCACCTCAGGGAACCACCAAGGAATGGCTGCGAGCAACCGCATCGCAATAAATCGCATGCGTCAATGTTACATATATGAAAAAAGACCAAAGGCAACCGCCAAGGCACCATCAAGAACCGTAAGGCACCACATGAGTCAACCCTGCGATGACTATTTGAAGACTTCTAACCGAAGGAAAACACAAGAGTGCAAAAGCAGTCTCCAAACGATTGTGATAAGCACCATTTCCTTCACGCTCCCAAAGTAGAGTTCAAATTTGAGTGAAGTACGCTTTGTATAGATGTCGTTGTACATTATTTCATGACCAAGTATGCACTTAGAGTTAAACTAGTCTTGTAGTAAGAGATTAGTTAAAATTGTTTCTTGTAAACGAACAAGCACAACGTGTATAAATACATCTCAAGCTCTCATTGAGTGGGATGCAAAAGAGGGGAAGATTTAGCATTTCTGTTACATTTCATTTTATGTTGTAATATATAATTGTTGCTCTTGTTCCATTTCAAGCATTTTATATAATATACAAGCAACACTTCTTCGTCTGTGTCTTAATAGATGCTCAGACAAAGTCCTAAAAAGTGAATTTTCAGAATTTGTTGGATCATCAAGAAGAGGGAGAGTGAAAGAATTATTCTCTTGCCAAAATCATTGTTCTACTAAAGTGATTTGATAGCAGTTTGAGTGACCTCATTATACCTCTATTCAATTTTAGTGCGAGAGTAAGAGAGCCGAGACTAGAAGTCTATCTTGAGTCATTCACATCAAGTGAAGTCTAAGTGATTGTCAAACTTCAAGAAAATGTACTAATATTTGTTGAATTTCACACGTGTGGATTGTCCACTACATGTACTTGTGATCTCCTAAGGTGTGTAGATGCACCAAGATCAAGACTAGATTGAGATTCAAGATTTATCTTTGATTCTATGGCAAAAACACACTACTACATGCATTCAATCACTTCCAACTCTCACTCACACGTGTGGGAAGTGTTCCAAAAGTATTCTAAGTAAAAACACGTTGCTCTCCTCGAATAGAGAGAGAAAAACCATCATGAGCTCTTGGGTAGAGAGAGAAAGCTAGAAATTCAATGACACTCAAAATCTACTCAATCTCAAAATCGAATTAGATCCAAAATGAGGAGTACAATGATACTAGTAGATCCACGAGCTACCACTATGCTTACTATGATTGGACCACAGTTTGTCACCTCTTAATCCTATTGGGCCATTGATCCATGCACCTCCTAATTCTATTGGACTATATTCAAGCACACCTCAAATTTCTATTGGACCACACATGGTTCCACTCTAAATCCTATTGGACCTCTTAAAGTTCATCAAACAAAAGCATTACACTTGTCTACACTCTAATTGGCACGAGTTTAGCCTCTTACTCTATTTTGGCTCAATAGTGGCATTACAAGTGAAAATGGATAATTTGCCATCTATGCCAAATTTGACCCTATCAACATTCTACACCTAAATGCTTGACTATGAAATTCTATGAGACCCCTATATCAAACATTTTGATTAACTTTACAATTCTCCACACGTGGGAACATCCTCCACACATGTGAGATTCACTCACAAACTTCTATCATAGAAAATACCAAGCTAGATTTTTGCCAATTTCTCACACTCCTCCTCAAAAAATAGCTTGGAAAGGTACTAGATCACTTGAGAAGTTTGTAAATCTTTTTGAGTGGATCCTTTGGTATGCATAAGAAGTGAAAATCGGCCAAGGGATCCATCATAGCATCACCCTCACCATATCCATGATAAGATCTCTTTGGTAGAGATCTCTTGCCAATGCCTTTGAAGAGTGCTCCACCAGTATGACACTATGATCATGGGCTTCCTCCATGCTTGATGATGATCTTTGCTTTGAAAGTTCCACTTGCATGATGGATGCACCATAAATAGAGAAATCTGAGGCTTCCAAGCCTCATAAGGATCATGGAGATCAAGATCATAAGATGTGAAACAATGATGATTATCAAGATTATGCTTTCTAGCTTGACTAGTCCACATACAATGAACTATATCCATGATGGATCTAATCTTGATATCAAAGACTATCTTGATCTTTTTTAGACTAGTTACTCTCTCAAGGATGTAAGTGTCCACTTTGGATGCTTCACTTAATCTCAAGAGGAGTTTACAATTTTCCTCAAAACATGTGAAAACATGATTTTCAAAAAAGTGAGTACCAAGCTCAATCTTGTTCTTACTAGAACCAAGAGCATACTTTTGACAATACAATATCTTGCTTTCAAAAAGTATTGGAAACACATCTAAGTCAATAATGACAAGAAACATGTCCATACCATAAGTATCATACAAAACTAGTATAGCTTTTCTTGAACTTTGAGATCCCAAGCAAGATAGCATTTCAAGCAAAGGAAGAGAAGCATATATGAATGTGTTGTAGTAGATACAACATGAAAGATGCCCCTCTTTGCCATGTAAGGTGAGCCATAAAGACTCGGCCATGCATCTTGAAGATCTTCTTGAAATCATATGAAGAAGAAACTCCTCCTCACACCTTGGCCCCATCATAACTTGAATACCTTGAAAAAAGATAACTTGTGATGCTTCTTGAGAAGACTTGATCTCGGCCACTTCCAAGATTGAATCTTCATGAAATGTGACATCTCTATTCACAATCGCTTTTGAAATAGAGAGTGTAAAGACACTAAAGGCCTCCTTGATGGATGAGTATCCAATCATGATCCATGATCTTGGATCATCCTTCGTTCTTGTTTCCAAAGGAATATGTGCAAAGCAAGCACTACCAAGTTCACTAAGGTGATCAACCTTAGGCTTCATCTTGAATAAAACTTCATATGATGCTATTCCTTCAAGAGCTCCAATACTCCTCAAAGCTTTGATCTTCAATGAGAATTTCTTCTCAGCATATGCTTTGAATAATAAGGAATAATCATACACCATAATACTTGAAGAGAGAATATATGTGCATCTTGTGTGATCATCCTCCTTTGAAATATTGGACAAATAAGAAACATCAAGAGAGTTTGCACTCTCACTTGGATCCAATTTGTAGATGCCTTCAAATCTTGATCCATATGCAAGGATCTCACCATCCTTCTTAATCACACAATTGTCAATATTGAAATTGACATGAAAGCCACTATCAAGAAGTTGGCCAACACTTAAGATGTTCTTTGTAAGCTTTGGGACAAAAAGAACATTGTTGAGAAAGAGATCTTTAGAAGATGCAAGCTTCAAGGGAATAATCCCTACTCCTTCAATATTGCACTCATGCCTACTTGCAAAGTATATGGTCTTCTTGACTCCATCATAAGGCATAATAGATGAAAAAGAGTGCTTGGAGCCACACATATGTGAAGATGCTCCACTATCAATATACCATAAGTCATCCTTGTTGAAGATAGAAGAGGAGAAGCTTGATGCCATAAGAGAACCTTCTCCATCAATTGCAATATAGTCTTCTTTCTCATTGGTGATGTTGGCTTGATTGAGTTGATTCTTCTGCTTGAAGCAATTGGTGGCATAATGGCCTTTCTTGCCACAATAAAAGCACTTGATCTTCTTCTTGAGATTTGAAGTAGAAGCATGAGAGGTATCCTCCTCCTCCTCTCCATCTTGGTCTTTAGCTTTGTCATTAGAGAAGTGATGGTATTGCTTCTTACTCCTCTCTTTGTGCTTGGCAAATAGAACTTTGCCATCATCATGATTGAGTGATAGCTTGTCCATCCTCAAGAGTTTGTACTCTTGTCTTGATTCTTCATAAATAAGCACACTTTGAAGGGCTTCCAAACCTGGTAGCTCCTCCTTAATGGCATAGGATTGGACAAGGTTGTCATATTCATCTCTCAAGCCATTGAGAATGACTTGGACTAGCTCACTTTGATTGATTCAGTCACCAATACATGCAAGCTCCCTATGAATATCCTTGACTCTCAAAACATAATTAGATGCACTCTCATCACACTTTTGACTACTTTGGAAGATTTGATTTCTAAGAGTGAGGAGCCTAGAGGTGTTCTTAGCCTCATAGATGGAGATAACTATGAAATTCATTGTGAAAGGCTTGGCTTGAATGTAAACAATAACATCCTTCAATTCTCCAACAAGTTTTCGTCACGTCAAATCAGCTAACTTGATGTTTCACTGTGTCGGTTGAATGTCGTTCAGCCCCAAAGCATGAGCTGTGTCTTCTGTTATTATGTTCACGCTGGACCCAGAGTCAATTGGCACATTTTCAATCAGACATCCCGCAATGGTAACATCAATTTCAGGTGCACCGAGATCACCTAAATCAATAGACAATACACCAGCATCTGGCCAAGAAATTTTTCTCTTCTTTTTAGGGGCAGAAAGACCTTTCAGTTGCTTTCTGTAATAAGTGTTATCTATCAACAGCTGCTCAAAATTAATGTTCAGACGAAGAGATCCAATATCCGTCACGATGTCATAGTCCTTCGTCTTCAATTTCGAGAATAGTCTTCGTGATTTCGTCGTCCCCTTCCTTATAAGGATCTTTGAACTAGTTCAGAAAGGTATCTTTCAGCAGTAACTAGGTTCCTACACGGCTTGGTTCAACTTCATTGTACCATATGCGTGCCTGCTTTCTTAGTGTGAAGAATTGAAAAAGATTATCTATGTTAGATATAGGGGTCTTATGTTTTTTACATCAAGCATCTAGGTGTAGGATGTTGATAGGAATAAATTTGGCATAGATGGCAAATTATGCATTTCCACTTGTAATGCCACTATTGAGCCAAAATAGAGTAAGAGGCTAAACACATGCCAATTAGAGTGTAGACAAGTGTAAAGCTTTTTTTTAATGAATTCCAAGAGGTCCAATAGGATTTAGAGGTGGAACCTTGTGAGGTCCAATAGGAAATTGAGGTGTGCTTGAATATAGTCCAATAGAATTAAGAGCTGCATGGATCAATGATCCAATAGGATCAAGAGGTGACAGAATATGGTCCAATCATAGTTAAACATAGTGGTAGCTCGTGGATCTACTAGTATTATTGTACTCCTCATTTTGGATCTAATTGATTTGGTGATTTCATGGATTTTGTGAGTTATTAAATTTCTAGCTTTCTCTCTCTATCCGAGAGCTCATGATGCTTTTTCTCTCTACCCAAGGAGAGCAGCTTGTTTTTACTTAGATTATTTTTTGAATACTTCCCACATGTGTGAGTGAGAGTTGGAAGTGATTGAATGCATGTAGTAGTGTGTTTTTGCCATAGATTCAAAGATAGATTTTAAATCTCAATCTAGTCTTGATCTTGGTGCATCTACACACCTTAGGAGATCACAAGTACATGTAGTGGACAGTCCACACGTGTGAAATTCAACATGGTATCAGAGCCTACATATTGATCAATCTAAGTGAAAATTTTTTCATCAATCTTGAGCTAGAAGTTGTCTAGGCCCATTTTCCTAGCTATCTTATTCAATCTTGGATCAAAAGAGATCAAAAGGACATTGATTGGGTCTGACCTGGTACTGTACGGAATCAGGTGCTCAGACACGTGTGAGGAATATCCAATTTCAGTTTGGAAGTTCTCTCTCATGTTTGATCCATTTATCTTGCTTGATAGCTTGTTTTGAAGCTATTTTTGTCTAGTTTCTGATGCAATCAGTTTTATTCCATTTGGTTGAGCCAATCAAAAGTTATAAGCTTTTGAAGAGGGTTAGGTAGGGCACCTAGACCTGGGTGGACACATTTAGTTTGGTCAAGAGATTGCTTGGTTGATCCAAAATCACAGTTGTATGCTTGCCAATCTCATCTATATGTGATCTAGGCACTGTTTTGAGATCTTAGCCATTTTGTTTCATGCAATATCATTGTATTTGAGTCAAATTTGGTTTCTTAGAGTACTTCACACGTGCTAAGAGTGTTTGATCCTAACTTTGCCTATACTCCATTATTTGATGTGAAATAGATCTTGTGTTAGAGAGATTTGTGTAGCTAGTAAGAATCAACTCACAAATAGTTGCAAGATCTTTCATAGGAGGAGATAGTATTGTATTATTGGATCCTATTGAGAGTGTGTAGCAACATTTATTGTTCATCATTTGAGTTTTCTTCACTTCAAATGTCTTCAATGGGTTCATCCTTGTTGGAACCAAGTGAAAGATTGACCACTTCAAACTATTCAATTTGGAAAATGAGGATGGAGCCCATCTTGATCCTTCAAGATGTGATGGACATAGTTCTTGGCCTTGAAGAAGAACCACAAGTTCTTCAAGAGGTTCAAAAATACAAAAAGAGAGCTAGGATGGCTCTCCACTACATTAAGATGAATGTCTCTAATGAGATATTGAGGGAGATAGGTACTTGTACAACAGCCAAAGAAGCTTGGGATTGTCTCAAGGCTATCTATGAGGCTAAGAATATCTCTAGGCTTCTCACTCTTAGGAATCAAATCTTTCAAAGTATCCAAAAGAGTGATGAGAGTGCATCTAGTTATGTTTTGAGAGTAAAAGATATTCATAGAGAACTTGCTTGTATTGGTGATTCCATCAATCAAAATGAGCTAGTTCAAGTCATTCTCAATGGCTTGAGAAGTGAATTTGATAACCTTGTCCAATCCTATGCCATTAAGGAAGAGCTACCAAGTTTGGAGGCTCTCCAAAGTGTGCTAATTTCAGAAGAATCAAGACAAGAGTACAAGCTCTTGAGGATGGACAAGCTTTCTCTCACTCATAATGATGGAAAAGCTCTCTTTGCCAAGGATAAGCACAAAGGGAGGAGCAAGAACCAGCATCAACAATCCTCAAGCAAGGAAAACTTCAAATCCAAAGACAAAGATGAGGAGGATGATTATTCCTCTAATGCTTCATCATCCAAGCTCAAGAAGAAGAAGATCAAGTGCTTTATTGTGGCCAGAAAGGTCATTATGCCACCAATTGCTTCAAGAAGAAGAATCAACTCAAGCAAGCCAAATTACCAATGAGAAGGAAGACACTATTGCAAGTGATGGAGAGGGATCTCTTATGGTCTCTAGTCTCTCATCTACTCCTTTCAAGAAGGACGGCCTATGGTATATTGATAGTGGAGCCTCTTCACATATGTGTAGCTCCAAGGACTCTTTCTCTTCTATTGCACCTTATGATGGAGTCGAGAAATCAATATACACTGCAAATGATTTTGAGTGTCCTATTGGAGGCATAGGGAACATTCCCTTGAAGCTTGCATCATCTAAAGATCTTTCTCTCTCTAAAGTTCTTTATGTACCTACGCTTACCAAGAATCTTATTAGTTTTGGCCAATTGCTTGATAATGGCCTTGATGTAAAATTCAATGTTGATACTTGCACTATCAAGAAGAATGATGAGATACTTGCATTAGGATCTAGATTTGGTGGCATCTATAAACTAGATCCAAATGAGTATGTGAATTCTTGTAATGTTGCTCTTGTGAACAAGCTCTCTATGGAAGGATTATGGCATAGGAGGTTGGGATATCCCAGCTACAAATCCATGCTCTTTATGATCAAAGAAGCCAAAGCTATTGGCTTGCCAAAGTCACTCTTCAAGAAGATCAAACCTTGTGAGGCTTGTGCTATTGCTAAATCTCACAAAAAGCCATTTACAAGATCTTCTATCAAAAGCAAGCATCCTTTGGAGTTAATCCACTCGGATGTGCATTTCTCATCAACTACAAGCAAGGGAGGAGCCACTTGTTTTGTTACTTTCATTGATGATTACACAAGATTCACTTGGATATATCTTCTAAATCTATGGTGTTTGATCATTTTCTTATTTTCAAAGCCTATGTAGAGAAGCAATTCTCATTCAAGATTGAAGCTCTTAGAAGTGATGGAGGTGGTGAATATATCTCCAATAAATTTCAAGATTTTTGTGAGCTTGAAGGCATCAAAAGAGAGTTTTCTTGTGCCTACTCTCCATCTCAAAATGGAGTGGCCAAGAGAAAGAATAGATCTCTATGTGAATGTGCAAAATCTATGAGAATTGAGGCATCTTTGCCCAAAGATTTTTGGGGAGAAGCCATTAATTGTGCAAATTATCTTTGCAATAGGCTCCCACATACAGCTCTTGGAGGAAAGTCACCATATGAAATCTTATTTTTGAAGAAGCTTAAGTTTTATCACCTTAGAGTTTTTGGATGCTTATGCTTTGTCCATATTCCCTTGGAAACAAGGAAGAAGGAAGATCCTAGTGCATGCAAAGGGATCATGGTCGGATACTCATCCACCAAAAAGGCCTATAGAGTCTTTATACTCTCTACTTCTCAAGTTATTGAAAGTAGAGATGTTGTCTTTCATGAAGATCAACACTCATCTTTTGAAGAGGCTGAGATCAAGAAATCTATGGATGCATCATCAATCATTGATCTTGAAGACAATCATGATGTGATGGGGTCGAGATTTGAAGAAGACTCTCCTCGGATTTTCTCACCAAGAAGATCCATGAGAGATAGATCCGAGCCTAAGAGGCTCTCATATGATGACAAAGGCAAACAAGTGGATCTTGATTCCACTAATTATGTTTTTTATGTCTCTCATGAAGAGCCAAAGAATGTACAAGAGGCACTCAATACCAAGGAGTGGTATGATGCCATGAAGCAAGAGTATGATGCATTGATCACCAACAATACTTGGGAGCTTGTGGATCCTCCATCCAGCAAGCATGTGATTGGTTGCAAGTGGGTATTTCGGATCAAGTTCAATCATGATGGCACCATCAACAAGCATAAAGCAAGATTATGTGCCAAAGGATTTGCTCAAATCCATGGTCTTGATTATGAGGAGACCTTTGCACCCGTTGCAAAGATGGTGACAATAAGAATTCTTATTTCTCTTGCTTGTTTTTTCAAGTGGAAGGTGTTCCAATTAGATGTATCCAATGATTTTCTAAATGGTTATCTTGAGGAGGAGATCTATATGGAACAACCTCAAGGATTCATCAAGGATGAGTCCAAAGTGTGCTTGCTCTTCAAAAGTCTTTATGGACTCAAGCAAGCACCAAGATCATGGTATTCAAGACTTAACTCTTTTCTTATTTCACTAGGATTTACTCTTAGTGACTATGATCCTTCCATGTATCTAAAGTTTGTTGATAGCAATATTGTCATTCTTCTAATTTATGTTGATGACATTATTCTTTGTGGAAGTTGTATTGATTTTTATGAAAATCATGTCTTTATATGCCAATCTAGATATGCTCACTCTATGTTGAAAAAATATCATATGGAAAATTCTAAGAGCATAGATACTCCAATGGAGCAAATTGTAAAAGATCCTAATAAAGGTGATGAAAAATCCTTTGAGGACATCACACTTTTTAGGAGTCTTGTAGGCTCCTTGATTTGGCTTACAATTACTAGGCCCGATCTAAGTTTTTGTGTGCACAAATTGAGTCAATTTATGCAAGATCCTAAGATCCATCATTGGAAGATGGCCAAGAGGATTTTAAGATATGTATCTTCATCTTGTGATTATGGTCTACTCTATAAAAGTGAAGATCTATCCATTATTGGCTACTCGGATTCAGACTTTGCAAGTGAAGATGGATCGAAAGTCTATTAGTGCGTACACTATCTTTCTTGGAGGCATTCTTATATCTTGGCTTTCCAAAAAGCAAGATACTATATCTCTCTCTTCATGTGAGGCCGAGTACAAAGCACTCACTACAACTTTCAAAGAAGTGCTTTGGATCAAGAGGTTATTAATGGAGCTAAAGTGCATCAAGGAGGATGATCTACCAATGATCAAGTGTGATAACATCTCAACCCAAGCTCTTGCCAATAATCCCATATTTCATGCAAGAAGCAAGCACATAGAAGTGGCACACCATTTTGTGAGAGAAAAGCTTATTGGAGGTGAAATCTATTTGGAGCATGTCAACTCATCCTCTTGTATTGCCGATCTACTCACCAAGCCTTTGAGCCAAAGTGCTTTCATCAAGCATAGATCTAATCTTGGAGTTATATCAAGATCAATGCTCAAATCTTCATAGATAATTTTTTAGGAGGAGTGTGAAGAATTGAAAAAGATTATCTATGTTAGATATAGGGGTCTTATGTTTTCTACATCAAGCATCTAGGTGTAGGATGTTGATAGGAATAAATTTAGCATAGATGGCAAATTATGCATTTTCACTTGTAATGCCACTATTGAGCCAAAATAGAGTAAGAGGCTAAACACGTGCCAATTAGATTGTAGACAAGTGTAAAGATTTTGTTTAATGAATTCCAAGAGGTCCAATAGGATTTAGAGGTGGAACATTGTGAGGTCCAATAGGAAATTGAGGTGTGCTTGAATATAGTCCAATAGAATTAAGAGGTGCATGGATCAATGATCCAATAGGATCAAGAGGTGACAAAATATGGTCCAATCATAGTTAAGCATAGTGGTAGCTCGTGGATCTACTAGTATTATTGTACTCCTCATTTTGGATCTAATTGATTTGGTGATTTCATGGATTTTGTGAGTTATTGGATTTCTAGCTTTCTCTCTCTACCCGAGAGCTCATGATGCTTTTTCTCTCTCTACCTGAGGAGAGCAACTTGTTTTTACTTAGATTATTTTTTGAATACTTCCCACACGTGTGAGTGAGAGTTGGAAGTGATTGAATGCATGTAGTAGTGTGTTTTTGCCATAGATTCAAAGATAGATTTTGAATCTCAATCTAGTCTTGATCTTGGTGCATCTACACACCTTAGGAGATCACAAGTACATGTAGTGGATAGTCCACGTGTGAGATTCAACACTTAGCAGACCAGGGAAGATTCGTAGTTTATCTATATCAGTTCCCTTGTTATTTGCATTAGCAATTGACTCAAATTGCGAGACATAGCTATCTGCATCATATCAGAAGTAGTCCCTTAAAAATAATCGTACTTAATTTTTGAGATAGAAGTGAAATGTGCAGCAGGACCCTCCATACCGAAGCTAATTAGGAGTTCAAGTAACTGGGCAATGATTTCATCTAGATTTCTTTGACTTGCACTCTCACTCTATCTTCGTAAAAATTCCTCTCTAAGCTTACAGTATCGTTCTAATTCGGATTCTCTATCTGACATACACTAGAGATGGAGATGGATGTGTCAGATTTCTTATAACTTTCCTAAACTATCCCTGGCAACGACGCCAAAAATTGGTATATGTCGTACTATACCAACAAGATTAATATAGATTTTGTAGTAAATAGTGTCGTTCCCACAAAGGACAGTGCTAGAAAGTTATGTATTTGGTACAATTATGGCAAATGGTTTCAAGTGTTATTCTGGTTGTCGACAAACATTAGAAAGTAACTAGTATTATTTGTGTTTGGGGAATGTAATGTTTATAATTTCAAAACAACAATCTGGCCTCTATCAAATTGAATGAAACGTGTTCTACAGATGAGATGTTGTCAGAGCAATACAACAATACTACACTCCGGCTGATTAAGGTGTCAACAAAGAATCGAGAAATGTTTGATGTATTCGTGGTTGTGCAGACAATTAATTAATCGCATTCGCGAACTATTTGTTTTTAGACACAAGTCCTCAACAACTTAAGTCCAAATTAATGGCTAAAGAACACGAATAGTTTTAGAGCACATTAGAAACTTATGTCAATTACAATCAGGAACACAGATCAAAGACTCAATTCTTCAGACAGGGACTGTCATCTCATATGTATACATACAGTGTTATTCAATGATCATGCTAGATTGTACCAAAGATAGTTGTTATTCGAGTGCCGAAAAGAATTCCATATAGATCATTATCAATAATATGGTCGTAACCACTGATTTGTGGAGTACAACATAATTCTCGGCAATCGAATTGTACTCCATCATTTAACTACAGTTGTAGAAGTTTGTTTTGCTCATAGTATACCTTCTTATTTTGACCTTGATCCTGATTATTACAACTGTCGGACATGACTTGATCTAGATTCTCAAGTTGGTCTTCATCCACTTATCCATTGGTGCTTTGCTAATATTGATTTGTCTCCATGGAAGATAGATCAATATTTAGAATTTTTCTTTCTTTCTTGAAATCATCAGCTTCATCAGAAGATTCATGATCTTGTTTGCTCAAAACATCTCGATCGATATCTGCCTTTGTCTTGGAAGTTTTCCCTTGGACTAGAGGGAACGTTGTTTTATAAACATCAACAATGGTACACCATTCATGATGAGTAGTTTGAATATCAATTGGCTGTTGTGGAATACCAGCCGATTGCAAAATAGAGTCCAAACGAATGACCGTCTTCTGCTACATTTCTTCCCACATCTTCGCTTTAACCTTTCTTGTAATTGTTGCCATGTTTGTTTCGTTTGTTTGGTACTATCCTGTATGGTAGTCAAAAGTGTGCCTAATATTTCTTTTGTTCCATTGGTCACTTTA